>JBBPMO010000111.1:0-55922 GCA_038090315.1 Xanthoconium stramineum
CTGGCATGGACAGGGATGAGTCTGCATCACCATAACTTCGTCAAAGCCTGAGTGTGGACTGGGCATGGGGATCAGTGTACTGCTTCCACTGATGAAGGGTGTTGTTAATTGTATGAGTTGTTTCTTTTTGTAGTGAAGGGGGGTGATGGATGATTGTGATACCCGACATCGAGGTCATACCAGTAAACATTGCGTCTTCAATCAAGGCTTGACATACATCTTCTGCCATGATCGCCTCAGTGTTCACCATCGCTCTTAGCACCGCATCCTTAGCGCATTGGATCACTTCATTGGCGGATGGTGCCAATAAAGTAGCATAGGCTGTTGTAGGCCCAGCAAGAGGTGTGTTGTCATGGGATGTCGCTGTTTGTGACTGACGCTGTGGACGTTCATGTGCCTAATTGATTAATTCTTAGCTTATCATAATATAGAGACAATCTAAGAGACCTACTCGTGGATTGGCTGGTGGTCGTGGCTCAGGATTGAATGAATCGATCACGGTGCCAATGCTTGAATCAGCCCCTTGTCGAGTCTCAGGATAGGCAGGGAAAAACGTTGAAGGGTTAATCGGTGTGGCAGATTCCTTCAATAAAATGGTGATTGATTGATTCCTAGCTTAAAGAGATGATCTTAGAGACTTACTCACAGATTGACTGGTGGTCGTGGTTCAGGATTGAATACATCGATCACAGTGCCGATGTTTGAATCGGTCCTTTGCTGAGTTTCGGGATTGGCAGGGGGAAGTGTTGAAGGGTTAATTGGTGGGTTGATAACATTGCCAATGCATGAATTGACCCCTCGCTGAGTTTCAGGATTGAACAAAGACATGGTATTATGGTGGGTATGGAAGAACAATGAAGGGTCGACCTGGAGGTGCATACCAGTGCCGATGCTTAAATCGCTCACTCGCTGGGTCGTTCCAGGATCGAACAAGGATGTGGACCCATGATAAACCGAAAAGAGCGATGAAGGGTTGGTCGGGGAGGTATACTGAGGAGCAAGGTTGTCGGATGCAGTGGGGGATAGGTTGTGCTCAATGAAGATGGCCAGATTAATTCCCTGATTGTCCATAAGACCAGACATATGTTCTGGCCAGAAACTGAGTTGAGGGTGGCTCTAGAAAGTAATCAGCATAGATGTCAATGAACAGAGATGACATTGGTTACTTGGTTGTTTGACTGTGCCATTGTGGTTGAGGTCAGAAAGGACAGGCAACTTAATAAACACGGTGAACTAAAACATAGGATACTGATCAAGATAGCATGTATTGTTATTGGGTAATATAAGCACAGGAATAACTATTACTATTGAGAAGACGCCAGGGATCCTGCACGAGTAGGTAAGTGTGGTGACCCATCTTCAGTACCATCATTAGATGATTGCTCCTTGCTGTATTTATCGAATGAATCATCAGAATATTTGTGGAATGGATCTTTCCCAACTCCGCCTTCTTCCAACCACCATGAAACATGTGGGCCAATCACACCCTGCATTTGAGTAATATGTGTCTCGGAAACAGCCAATGCAACAAGCTGTTCTACACAGGCGTTCCCATAGTACTGCTTGCTACCTTCGGCATCCACTAGGCTGCACGTACCAAGCACTCAATCGAAAATGTTGAGGTAGGTTTGACTAACAGCATGGGCCCCATCATGCTGCTCACACATGATGGATAAAAAGGTGGTGTGGCATTCCAAAGATCTGATTTCCGCGTTTGTGAGGGCAAGCCATAGGGAAATGCAGTCGTGATCCACTCACTTGGCATCAAGTGCCAACAGTAGGACTCTGTCAGGCATCGCGGAAAGGATTTCAATGAAACCCTCCCTCCTCTGTTTGCATGTGAGATATTGACTGGCCGATGCAACGATACAACATACCTTGTCCACTTCCTCAAGCGTAAAATTGGTGGGAGACATTATTCCGAGTGATCGTGCTGCATAGTGCAGCGCAGGGGGGATGGACCCCCTGGGAGAGTAAGGGTGATATCGTCGCATCGGGAAATGGGGTGGATGGGACTCAGGAAGGGTGTCTCGTTTGTTGGGAGGATTGTTAGAGGGGGAAGAAGGGGTACTTGTTGAGAAGTAAGGAGGATGAACAGGAGTGAGAGTGTCCATTCTTCTGGTACTTGGCTGATTGAGATGAGATGGGAACTTAGATTTGAATTGTGGACACTTGATGAGTAGATCGTCCCCCTTTGGACTTGGCAAGGAAAACGACTTCTCCAAGTCAACTGACGAGGTGAGGGAAGGGCTGCTAGATAGATGGGACACGTCTGAGTCACTGAGGGGCATATCAGTGATGACTGTTTGAATGGAGACTGTCAGCTTCGTCGGAGTGAGCATCTGAGTTTGAAAGACATGGGTGATGAAAGCATGCATGACCCCCAGGTTTTTGTGCACCGCCCATTCCGGCCTGAAATCCTGTGCTCAAGTTTGAAGTGTGCACCCTCACTCGTTGTCCTTAAGACCTCATGCCAATGCCAGACATGCCTCCTCCCACGGATCGCCTTGAAGAATGCGCCCTCACTCATCATCCTCAAGACCTTGCACTGACACCAGACACACTTCTCCTCCCCGCGGATCCTGAGCTAGCTTTGTGCTGCTCAACTTTTCTCTGTGGTCTGACTCCATGTCGCACAGAGAACGCTTCTGGACTTTGTGTCCATAGGGTCGCCCTGTCGCCACCTCACATCGAGCGACAGTGGGGTTGAAGACCCTTGGAAGCGCTTTTCATGACTTCATCCCTCTGTTCTTTAAGCTCTTCTTGTCTCTGCACAAACCGCTCACTCCAGCAACTCTATCCATAAGTAATCTCTGTTGTGTAGTGCTGATTACCCTCATTATAGCATTAAACACACATCTTTGGCTATCAGCTAAAGTAAGTACTGTCCACTTGCTTGCTCGGCGAAGCAGAACCTTTCGTGGGTTATCTAATGTCGATTCAGGCAGTTTCATGACCACCCTTTGATGGCCCAGACCCACTCCTCGAACTGTAACTTTCATCCCATCTATATTTCCAATCTTGCATGCAGGAAGTGTGTGCAGTAAGTGCTTGCCCTTTACATACAATGTGTTCTCAATGTTTTTTTTGGCGTCACTGCATTTTTCCGCTCTCACCCTGCATGCCTCATGCCCTCAATGTTTTCTTGATATCCAAACATTTGGTCCCTGACACCACAGTGAAACACTCATAAACACTTTCTCGCTCTCAAGCCTCACTGTCATCAGCCAGGTTTCAAGCGATGGCTTCTAACTTCAAGTGCCACCCAGATTGTCCTTGCATGTTCTCTTCCCGGAGGGGTCTGACACAACATTGGTCTACATGTTATGTTTACGGTCCTGCGCAAGCTGAGCGAATTGCACATGCAAACTCAACTTTTCTCCTGACGGAGGAGCCTCCCAACAAGCAGGTCAGACTGGCCGCTGATTGGGTACAGGTGTGTGTTATGACTTCTCTGAATGCATGTCACTCATATAGATTCCAGGGTGATAGGCAAATGAATTTTTTGGGGGCCTCAAGTATTGGTACTTCGGCATTGGCCACTGAGGTGAGGCTTTGATCATTGTTGAGTTTTTCTCTCAGCCCAAATCCATCCTTCTTTCAGGGCAAGACAAGTCATCATCCACTTGCCAATATCCAAGACACCCCCGCCCTCTCACAGCCTACACCTGACACCCCTGCTGATTCTTCCTTGCAACCGACACTCGATGCCCCCGACATTGCAAGCCCCAAACAGTCACTTCCTCCTTGTAATCAACAACTACCTGCAAGGTATCGGGACTTGCTTCCTGAGCCTCCATTGCCTGCGGTCGATTCCTGGCCTCCCTTCACAACCACTTCCATCATTCCATGTGTATTCCTGCACATGTGGGATTCCTTCACTATGCAGTTCAACAAGTTTGGCATCGCACGTGCATACCGCCATCGCCCGTCGCACGATCCTGACTCAACCCTATCTATGGATGAGTTGTCTCAGCCGAGCCTGACCACTGTCCTTAGCTCCACGGAGGGATTGTGCAGTGACTACTCCCCGCCTTGGCCCTGGTCCAATATGTCTATTTGGCGACTCATGACCTGGAAGAACATGGGTAGCACTCAGAAATCCAATTCAGAAGTCACGTGACTGGTCCATGAGGTCCTCTGAGCCCTGGACTTCAACATGCAGGACTTATCAAGATTTGATGCCTCCAGGGAGACATCTCAGTTCAACGCTGCTGAGAAGAAGATACTGCCAGAAGATGCATTCAGGATCAACAAGTGGAAACATGTGTTGATTGACATATTGGTACCTATGAGGGAAAAAAAGAAGGAGGGTAATGGGCTAACGTTCTCTGTGGATGGCCTTTGCTACAGGCCAATCCTTGATGTCATACAAGCAGTATTTGCAGAGGCATCGTCCAAGAATTTCCACTTCACACCTTTCAAAAGGTTCTGGAAGTCTTCACTCACCAGTCACCAGCAACGTGTTTACAATGAACTGTATGCTTCAGACACCTGGAACCAAGCCCATGATGATATAATGAAGCAGAGAAGAGACGACAGTTGCAAGTTGGAAAGAGTGATTGCAGGCCTCATGTTCTGGTCGGATTCGACTTGACTCACACAGTTTTGGCCTGCATCTGCATGGCCCATTTATCTCTTCTTTGGCAACCTCTCTAAATATGCTCAATCCAACCCTGAATCTGGGTGCTGTCATCCGATTGTGTTCATTCCTTCTGTAAGTCGATTTCTTTCTTTCTTGCTATGTCGAAGTCTCATCCAACTGTTCAGCTTCCGGAGTCCATCAAAAACTTTATATCCTCGATATCTGGCAAGAAACACAACCGCGACCTTCTCACTCACTGCAAGTGAGAACTCATTCATGCAATCTGGACATTATTACTTGAGATTTCGTCAAGGCTTACAAGAATGGAATCGTCATGAAATGCTTTGATGGCATCACCAGAAGAGTATACCCCAGAATATTTACTTACTCGGCTGACTATCCAGAGAAGTAAGTGCATCATATGCGCTTGCTATCAGGACACTGATTGGTTTGAAGAGACCTCCTTGCCACCATCTGGGACAAAGGCTGCTGCCCTTGTCCTTGCTGTCTTATCCCCAAATCAAACTTACATTGCACTGGATTTCTCAAGGACCTTGCTGCGAGATTTTCTCTTGCAAGAACTTACTTAGTGGACAAGGTCAAACTCGCACAACAGGCAATCTACGTGCTTGGCCAGCCCTTGAAGGGTACAACCGCGGAAACTATTCTCAAAGATGAGTCCCTGGTTCTGACATTGGTAAAAATACTTTTTGGCTCTAGAGGCGACTTCACCAGCCCTTCAGAACTCTTTTTGCAAGCAACTATCACCCTTAGGATTCAAATTATACCCGATTCTAGTTGTAGACTTGCTCCACGAGTTCAAGCTCAGTCTTCTCAAGTCAGTTCTCAAACATCTGTTCCAGATGATCTATGCTGCGGATCCATGTGAGATAGACCTACTCAACGAACAGTGCGCTCAAGATCTTTTTGGAAATGTAGCTACTGACGGCTGCTTTGATAGATTCACACAAATATCTTCCTTTGGACTGAACGCAGTCCGCCGTTTCCCTCCAGATGTGGCAGACACAAGCCAGTGACTGGCATGGTTTTTTGAGCACGTACTCCAGGTACAGTCCTTTGCGTGATTTGTTGATTTACAGTGTTCAACATGTTTCACTGCAGTGTTCCATCCCTGTGTTTGAAGGACTTTTCCCTCCTGCACACGACGCAAACATTCGACGTCTCTTATTCCGACTCTCCGAATGGCATGCGTTGGCCAAGCTTCGAATTCACACAGACGATTCACTCACACTTCTCCAGCAGTCATTACAGACCCTTTGTGATCAGCTGCGTCATTTTCAATGAGTCACCTGTGCCGCTTTCAAAACCCACAAATTACCCATGGAAGCTGCTCAATGGCAGAGGAGGGAATTGGCTGAGGTCAGCGCTGGCTGTCAAAAGGCAGAAGTATGCTCAGCGTTGCTGCCAAAAGCATTCAATCTTGACACCTACAAGTTCCATGCCCTTGGTGACTACGTCACAATGATCAAGTCATTCGGGACCACTGACTTGTTCTCGACCCAAATTGTAAGTCAAAAGCCTTTTTGTTTCTTTATCCATCTTTTCTTACAGCATGCCTCCGGCATGGGGCAGGCCAATAGGGTGAGCTGGCACACCGCCAAATCAAGAAAATGTATGGATTGTCGAACAAGAAGGATGTTGAGGAACAATTTGCAAGGCAAGAGCGTTGTTGCACTCTCCTGAGACGACAGCACAAGCTGGACCAATTGGGAGATGTTGTTGATGCTTTAGATGTTGTTGATTCTTCACCAATGTTGCATCACTCAATGGTGAGCCAAGCTTGGAGGGACAATGTCTTTAACCTCCCTCAGTTCCTTGCTGACCATGTTGATGACCCAGCTATCAAGGCGAGTGACTTCGGCCGACATGTATGTGCTGCTCATGCTTATGTGCCTCTCCTAGCCCAATTTCATCTTGTGTCTAAAGGACCACTTGTTGTCAAGACTACTCTGCCTGGACTTCAATGGCAACGAGCGGATGTTCACCCTGGAGGAGCGAAATGAACTGCATCTCCTGAACCCAAACCGAATTGTGGAATCGAAAATTGTACACATCAACTACACGAGCTACGATATTCGCAGAGCCCATGATTGCCTGCAGACAGATCACTCCTCTTTCCTCATGACTTTGTTGAGGGAAGAAGATCCCAACTGCCACCCCTTTTGGTACTGTCAGCTACTCAAGGCATTCTGTATCGAGGTTTCCTACTCTCCTGGTGGTGTCAGCGGTCTGAAGGAGACGATGGAGGTCCTCTGGGTCCGTTGGCTAGGAATTGATCTGGACTGCAAGTGGGGTTTCCGGCAGTGCGCTCTTCCAAAGATTGGATTTGTGCCTGAAGATGGAGGGAGCCCTGCTTTTGGATTTCTGGATCCCTCTCTGGTGGTCTGTGGGTGCCACCTTATTCCAGCTTTCGTGGATGGTCATACCAATCAACTCTTACGGGGTAGCACATCAGTAGCCAGACTACCTGGCGAATCTGATGACTGGGCGAGGTATTATGTAAATATGTGAGTCTTATCTCACTTGTGTTGACCTTGTGTGTGCTAACAGAATCAGTTTTGCTGATTGAGACATGTTTACTCACTATGCAGCAATCGGTGTGGGTCATGACACTGTGCAATTAAGACATAAACATGGGCTAGTTGATGACCAATCAGCTGCTGACAACGATGAAGATGTCATCGACGAGGTTGAAGATACTTGGTCAAGTTGTGCATCTCAAAATGACAGGAATACTGATGAAGAGGATGAGGATGAGGGTGAGAATGATGAAAGCAGTAGTGTGAGTGACAGCTATGATGACAGTGATATCGATGTATGTTTCTAGTACGGCCATTACTATCCATGTACTCTACAACGTGTGCGTTGTAACCCTATTGGTACATTCAAATTGCATGGCTTACAAACTCTCAAAACAATGTCCAGAGGGCTTATAACTCCTTGCAATAGTTGTGGAACCTTAGAAAGTACTAAATTCCTGGAAAAACACATTGTCGGTAACCAGCACAATGGGATTAGTGTACAAGAAATGCACCAATGCCTTGCCAGTATGTACATTCCATACTAGTTGTACCAATAGTGATATTGTTTGGCAATTATCTTATAATCCCTTATCGGACCTTGGACCGGTTTGTAATGATGTGTGATGTTGATCACATGAGTAATTCCCATCAAGATAGGTACAATGGTAGGGTGTTGGTCGTGATATGACCTCCTCATCCCCTTGGATGCCGCCTTGTGCCTTTGCGTGTTCTTCCTCCAAGGCCAAGCATGACCCTACATTATTGAATGATGCCACTTTGCGACGATTATGCGGCCACCTCTTTTTGGGCAGCCTGCTATTCTGGGATCAATGAACCCCGTGCCCGAGCAAATAGCGTGGGCACCGAATGCTCAGGGCCTTCCTCGTTTC
The DNA here is from genome assembly GCA_038090315.1 of Xanthoconium stramineum. NCBI lineage: Eukaryota > Fungi > Basidiomycota > Agaricomycetes > Boletales > Boletaceae > Xanthoconium > Xanthoconium stramineum. The sequence goes on from JBBPMO010000111.1 coordinate 8,019, forward strand.
ACCGCGAAATTTCATTCCCTCTACCCATCGGACACATCTCCTTCCAGGATCCACCCTGATGGCGTGGCGTTGGCCATGGGGCAGGTCGAAAAATGTGCAAGCATCACAAGGTGACCCACTACTATTTTGCCTGGGACCGCCAGTAGTTTCTAACTGAGAAGTTTACAGGACCCTCAGATCGTGGAGACAGTGAATCGTATGACACTGGATCATTCGATAACCTGTCGTTTCCAGAAGTGGACCGACCGGAGGGTAAGCAAGATAAGTTTGGCGAGGCAAGCTACTCACATGATGCAAAACCCAGAAACACGTCGCATCGATATCCCTGGGGGGCCAGTAACATCGCTGTTTTTTTTTGCTGACGGAAAGCACATTATGTGCGGCTGCAAGGATGGCTCGATTCGACAATGGAGGGTGAGCGATTGGCTTGAGATCAAACCAGTGATCAAACCCGATGCTATCATGAACTCTATCGCTGTCTCACCGGACGGGAAATGGATTGCAAGTGGAGGAGTGGATTGCAAGGTGACAATTTGGAACGCCACAAATCACCAAAAGGCCTCCGAGTCAGCCAAGCAGTACCAGACAAAGGTCACAGCATTGGACGTTTCTCCAGATTCGTCGTTCATCGCAGCCGGATCGGAAGATGGGCTAATGGTTGTCTGGCGTTTGGAGAGCGGAGAGTTCTCTGCATGTCCACTCAAGTTGAGACACCCGGGGGGGTCGCGAATTACGTCCATCAAGTTTTCTCCATCAGGCGATCACTTTGCTTCGGCGTGTAGCAGTTGGGCAGGCGACGCAATCCGTGTTTGGGACAGCTGCACTGGTCACCCACTAGCATGTCTCCCATCGGGTATCAAACCCACCTACTCGCTCATCTGGAGCCATGATGGCCAACGGCTTTTTGCTGGGGGGCAGCGTGGTTCAATAAGATCTTTCGACATCGTGGGCCAATCTGGCCCATCCGCATTCCATGAAGGCCACGGTGCCGATTCCGTGACTTACCTTTCCATCTCCAATAATGACCGGTTTCTTGTCGCTGGTTCGGCATCAGGCTGTTCTCTCAGCATCTGGGACGTTAACACGTGTCAACGAATCAGACCCATCCGTGTTCAACCGACTTGGAATGAGGTTACGGCCGTGGCCATCTCGCCCGATGATCAGCATTTATTTGTTGGAACGACCGACAAGAAGATTTCTATTCTGAACCTGTCCGACATCATCCCAGTGACCTACTTCTTCCATGTATGTATGTTGTTGGGATCAGCGACTCTGACTGATTTTTGTCCTCTTCCTAGCGCATATCGCCCCTCCAGGGAGATTCAGATCCGGTGAGTTGATTAGCATTAGTCGGCCACGTCGCTTATAATTTTGTTGGCTACTAATTATAGTTCACGCATCTGAGCAACGTAGCATATGAAGCATGGAGGCACGGGGATTTGAAAGGGGCAGAGGAAATCTTATCAAATGAGATCGCAAACCCGGATTTCCCAGAGCTGCTTCCGTATTCGCATGCTAATCGTGCTTTTATTCGCGCCCGAATGCGTGAATGGAACAAAGCGCTGGAGGACACACAAATGGTAACTCGCACTTCCTCCTCCATGATAAGTCGACTAATTCAGTTATCTATGGAGTCGAATGGTGCTCAGGTACCGCTGATAGCTCTCATCGCCAAGGCCTTCGCTCTTTCGGGGCAGGGAAATCATCAGGAAGCAACGGAAGCATTCGAGCTTGCACTTTGCACTTGCGATGGGAGGGTGAGGTCGTTCTTTAAACTCATCAAGGTAAGATGAGTCTCATTATTTCCAGTAAACAATGATTTTATTGCCGTGCGTAGTCCATTATCTTGTTCGAAGTCGGACATCATGATAAAGTCAATGTCGAATTTGACTCTACTGATTGTGATATGGACATTAGATCGCTGCAAACCGTGGTCAAGGTGAGCATTCCGAAACTTACTGGAACGCTCAGTCTTAAGGATATTGTTTTTAGGCGCAGATGGCCGCCCTCCTCGCCGAACAATGCATGGTGGAACAGGACTATGCCCGCGCGATACAGTTTCTGAAGGAAGCTGAAACTTTTGGCTCTTTCAACAAAGCCCCGGAGCTAAGAACGATTACACTAGTAAGACAGTCAGTGGGTTCTCAGACAACGCTGACGTTCTTGGAAGATCTTTGGTTGGAACTTCGATGGCCTAAAACATATAATTCAACAGCAGAAGTGCAAAGCTTTGTACGCTTTGGGTCATGTGCATGAAGCGATAAAATCCCTTCTTGCGATGCAGAGCGACTTGGAAGGAGAGGTAGAAAGGAGAAAGGAGATGTGTGTATGGCTCGCTGGTAAGGGTTTATAGACAAAATCGACACGAACTGCCTGAAAATTTGCGAGCTAGATTTCAAAAAACAATGTCTTGCGACGTCGGAGGGTCTTGGAGAAAAGGCGATGGGGAATGGGGATCACGATGATGCTATCGCTTGGTACTCTGCAGCGTTGAAGCTGAACTCAGCATCGCCAGAACACATCTTCATGAAACGAGGTGAAGTGTACGCGGCGATGGGCTCATGGGAGAATGCTTTGATGGACGTAATCGAGGTACATTCTAACGGGCCTCCGTGAAGGACAAGTCTATTGATAACCTTCAATCAGGTTATCAAGCTGAACGTTCTACTCCCTCGAGCTTACGAACTGAAATACCAAGCGCTCCGCAGTCTTGGTCGGTATGACGAGCTCGTCAAGCTGGTCAATACGTTAAATGAGCTCCCTGATGATCGTCAGTATATCTTGCTCCATTGCTGAAAGATGTCTCTTAAGGCTAGCATCCTAGACCACGTAAAACTACCCGATCAACATACACGTGCGAAAGCGGCCATCGACGAAACTGTCAAGGAGATCCTTCATAATGTCCCACTCAGAATGATAGACACCAAGACCGGGCATTTGTGCGACGAAGCACGTTTGAGAAACGTCTTTGAAAACGACCCAGTCTTTTGGGATCTCGTCCCGTCAGTGACGGATGTTACGGACGTTGCTCGGATCAAGCAGGTCGTCAAGGACTTTTTTCAATACGTCATGTTCTCCCATAGGTGGCAAGGCAGAGAACCTCTTTGCAGTGATGTTGGGGATCAATCCGTATACACTCTTACGACGGATGAAATACCTACAACCGGCAAGCTACAGAGGTTCTGCAGGACCGCGGGTGAAGCTGGTTACCGCTGGGCATGGAGCGATACCTGCTGTATCGACCAAAAGAACCAGCGCGAGTTTGAAAAGTCTATCAACTCCATGTTCAGATGGTACCATCACTCTTCTCTCACCCTCGTTTACCTTTGGGACGTACCACCCTCGTCGCTGCCTGGAGGACTGACGCGGAGCGCATGGATTACGCGTGGTTGGACGCTGCAAGAGTTGCTCGCACCTACCGTCATTCGGTTCTTTAATGCTGATTGGAAACCGTACCTTTCTGACTCGCATGTCAACCACAAGGATTCAGAAGAGATTATGGGGGAGATAGCGAGTGCAGTTGGCGTACCTGCAAACGATCTGCTCTCCTTCCGCCCCAGTTCAGATGACGTGCGTTGGAAACTGCACATGGCGTCAAAACGGGAAACCACTGTACCAGAGGACTCCGCCTACTGTCTGTTTGGCGTCTTCAATATCATCATGCCCGTGGTACCAGGTGCGACGCGGGATCAAGCTGTCGCACAACTGCTCCGAGAAGTCATTAATTGCTCGAAGTCGGGGGACGTCAGCTGTTTGGCTTGGGTGGGAGAGTCGTCCGAGCTCAATAGTGCTCTCCCTACCCAAATTAAGGCTTACGAGAAGCCATGTCACCTGCTGTCGTCTGTCGGAGAAGAGGAAATCCAGAAATCGGTGTCGGAACTGGAGTCTTCATTCACGAGAGAGGAACAGGTGCAAGTGCTTGCGCTTTACGAGAAGCTGGTGCATCTGCGTCAGCGTCGGGCGGAGTTCGCTGGTTGGCACCTTCGCCTACCCTGCATTGCGTTTCCTGTTGCCTTTGACGTGGATCGCGCCGCCAATGCGTACATCGCGAGGGCCACCGCACTTGAAGCGACGACGATTCGTACTGCGGACAAGTTTCCTTCCAAGGGCCTGCTCCTCGTGTGTCCATGGATTCATGAACTCCTCGACTTGGGTGCACCACATAGTCATCATGATGACGCGGCAGACTTGGAGCTTACCTCCGGTCATCTCTCAGACACGTGGGTGGAGTCTGTCTCGCACGAAAACCCCGTCGAGTCGATCCGACTACACGCACCCGGCAACGATGATGATCATCTCAATGTTCCCTATGAGCATTCGGGTCGGTCAACACCCTCCAGTTTGCTACCCCCTTCACCATCAACGCCGTTCGACGAACATACGAGAGCGCTCAGATTCGTTGCTCGTCTCAGCCAGCCTATGACAGCACTGCTGCTCTCGCGCCAACAACGCGGCGTGTACAAACGAGTAGCAACGGATCACGAGATTGTTATAAAACTGCGAAGGGGAGCCGTTCTGGACAGTAATGTCACAGTGGTGGATTTAATATGATACATGTATTCTATCGTATCGCAATTTGTGAGGGGTGCTTGAAGACTTCCCACCTCAATCGTGTGTGATCGTGCTGCGCGACATGCAGAATGGTAGGTCAGGAACTTGTTGCAATGAGCAGCATGATCGAAGGAAATATGAGCCTGGACTTGCTGAACTACCTCTAGAGTCTGGAAAAGTATATCATAATATGTGCCGGAGAGTGCCTCGATCACACAGGTGCCTCACTGCGACGTGAGAGCGAGGAGTTTGCCACTTGGCAGTCAAAGTCCACATCCCTGTCGCAGTGCCTGCATAGTACTGGACCTTTCCCGTGCCTTGGCAGAGGGCATCAGACACAATAAGGCAGGTTGAATTCCTCACATACGCACCCAATGCGGAACACCGGCTCCGCAGGACTCCAGGCCCGGGTGTACAAGTTCCGAACAACTCACTATTCAAAGTTCAACATGGAACTCGTTCCGCGGAACGTCCGAGGGTCCTTCAGAATGTACTCACAGGCCATGACGCGCCGCATAATGATTTGATCGTACTCATCATTACTATGCACCGCGTCCCCGTATCGCACAACTTTCTCCGTGTACCGTTACAGCATATCATAGCACCCAGTCCTCCGAATCGAGGACCCTAGACGGCTAAATGTTGATAACCGTTGGTATCCAAAAGTGGAGCGTTCATAACGACTCGTGTTCGGAAAGGGGATGTACATTGATAACCGTGGATGTTAACGGAAAATTCCGGATGGCTTGGATGACTCTAGTTCGCTAGTGCGCCGATCACAGGGAAGCGGCATCTTGAGCAAATATTGTACTTGTTGTGCGGAGGAAAAAAACCTCCGAGTAAAAGGCTGGAATTCGTTGTTGTTGTGGGAGAAAGGCACTAATGAAAGGGACGATTATCATTCATCCTGGAAACCACCTTGTTTAATACAAGAACAAAGCAACGCAGCCACACCTAGTGGAGATGTTGGAGGATGGCATCGGCTTGCCGTGGGAAGTTGGAGCAATGTTAGTTCTGTGCCGTTCTCACGTGTCTCGAAAGAAACACAGATTCGTCGCATTATGAACAGTGACTTGGCCCGCCATCCACTCTTTCGCCATTATGACTAATCCGACAATTTGGAGTCACTCAAGAGTTCATACTACAGTGACACTAGGTGGGTGAGCCATTGGAATGGCTGGTCGTAGCAGCGTTATAGTGGTATTGTCCTGTCAAGCCGGCGTGTTGACGCTCGCCGCTTCTGCCCACGTACAAGGGCTCTGTTCCTGGTTCCTCTAGGCCGAACCTTGAGATCCTCCAAAAGGAAATCAGTTGTCCCTTGTGTCTTCGCGCTCCGCTTGTGTCACTCCCACAACTCCAGTTGGAGGCACGACACCCGAACCTTCCATATATAACTTCGCGACGGACCATGCGGTCTCATACTTCGCACATGCAAATCAGGTCCAGGCCATGGACTTGTCAGCAGACTGGAAGTGGCGTTGCTGAGCGGGGCATGTGATATTGTCTTGTCGCATAGCCTTCTGACAGTAGGCCGTCCATTCTATGGTCATCATGCAGCACAGCGAGTACCTCCGGATCTCAACGTTTCTACGTCGGCGACGGTGAATGCGCTGCTGCACGCTCGACGAAAGGGATGAGGATCTTTTGTTATACTTGTGGCTTGAGCTTTAGAACGCGTCGCTCCTTGATACACGAACGGCCGCAGTATTCCTGGACCCAGAGTGGCCCAGGTCTCACTTTTTTTCACGTCTAAAATTACTCTTGATGGGAACTTGGTAGAACACCGATCCCGGGATTTCCCCAACAGGTATTCGGGACAAGCATGGAAAACCAGACAAGAACATGAAAAGTACAAGGTGACATTTGTCATGGGCATGGTAAAATTGGGCCACAGCGGTGTTAGTAAGTCGGCGAGGTATGATCGTGCCATGATCAAGTTAAAGGTGACTCACCGTGCGACATACGCGTGCCGGCTACTTACTGGTGTTGAGTCGGCATGGAAGGGAATTTAGCTGGATGCCGGTCACAGACTACAATAATGTATGGACTGACATGACGAATGTGCTTACAAGCTTGGTCAAGACATATCATTCCAAGCGGAAACTTCCTTCGCCTATTCGATGTTGCGGCCGGCTGCGCAGCCTCGATTGATGGCCGCACGAGCATTCTAAGCTTGATTGCCCGACATCGTAATGCGCAAGCGATACAGACAAACCACGCGAGGATGATATGATCCGGCTTGTGAGCCAGCCAACCGACTAAAGTACGAACCCGTAGATGTCCTAACAAGTCATGTACCGGACGAATCGGAATGGAGGACCGTATGCTGCGCGAGGCTTCATCCATGTGCAGTGCACGGTTTATTTAAGAACCTAGCGCATTCCATTTGTCAAATCTAGAAATTGCGATATTGAGAAACGATCTCGACGTCATCCGGTCACAGAGGAACCTCCATATATGCACGCGGAGTTAGCCATTCTCGCCATATCCGTCGGGCCCGCGTTTCCACAGCTATACGTCCTTGTATGACTCAAACTGCGGACCCGCTGCAAAGATGAGAAATGGGGATTCCATCCTTGACGAGTACTAGTACTAGTACTAAGGAGTGCGAATGGTGGAGTAGGAAGCGGCTCGGGAAGACCCGTTGGTCATCATGTTTCATCAAGCGAGTCTCCGGCCTGCTTATCCCTCTATGATCTCCATTCCTTAAGAAGGCACCAGGGCTGTCCACTGATAACCGCCCAATGCCCCACTGGGTCAAGGAACGCCGCGTCTGCGCCAAGCCATATCACATGCTCCACCAAGCATACCCAGAGCGTATGTAGCAGGTGCGAAAGGTAACCGTAATGAGGAACAGCCCCCCACAGGCCCGTCATGGTCGAGCCCTGTGCATTACGGTTTCGGGTCATGTTAATTAAACACAAGACGTGATTGTAGCGACCAGCTGTGAAGAGTACAAGGATGTACTAGCGTATGAATATATCGGCCGAGATACGCCGCCGTTGGCAGACTCCAAGGCAGAGTGTGGCAGGGAATGTTCCGATAGGGATCGCTAGTGTTTGAAAGAACCCAAGATGGTCGAGCCCGCCGCTTGCCCGTGTTCCGGGTAGAACCACTTAAGCGTTCTTATCGGTCGGCGTGTAATTAGCCCCGAGTCGCATGAGAAGTTGGTCCATCCTTCACTTCAGGCCCGAGTCGGTTGTGAATCCAATCGATGGTGAGGAGGGACGATGGGAGTGCAGGGACAAGGGGGAAAGGTCTGGGAAAGGGCAATGCGGACCACATCTCACGCTCATTCGTGACCACGCGAGTGTAGATCAGCGCCCAGCGCCCAGTTGTCGGCCCGTTTCGCCTAAGATCTACAATGGCGACGTGATGATGGATTTATGGTGTGCACGGCCATCGAGGGAACCTATGCGGGTTTGTATCGTACTGACATAGCGTAGGTTTTGTTTGTCGGGTCGGAGACCAGCCTCTTAGTCAGGCGCGGTAGCGGGTCCAATGCCCGTTTCCAAGGGCTGAGTCACAGTGAATCGCTGACTCAGAACTTCGGCTGGTTGTAGAATGCAACAACCAGAAGAGGTTCGAGAAAGATGTTTTCACTCTTGGGACGAACACGGAGAAACGGTCGGCGCCGTTGAAGTTGCGAGGATGATGTCACCCCATTAGCGAAACTTGAGCTTGATCTCTCCCGTGAGAAGTCAGAGTCCAAAACGGCAAGTGCCTCCGCGATTGAAAGGCTGTGTGACACCTTAGATTCATTTCCCCTGGATTGGGTCGCAAGTTGACACAGCCCGACGAGCGCTGTGAATTTGCCAGGGTCACATCAGCACTTGCTGTTCCCTTGCTGTGTTCTATCCAGTGGGCAGAGCCAGCTAACCTCCAGCAATCGGGCATTTGGGCTACAGCTTGCAGGCCGTCTCCATATCAACCAAATCTACATCTAATCATATTTTCCCTGTACGTACTCACCTGCCATCGGCGTCCCTGACGGGTTTGTTATGTGCTCGCCATTTTGATTTGGCGAACGGACTCGTACTGCCCCGATGGGGACTTAGACCCCCAAAGTAGAAGCCCTCCTCTGTGGCTATATAAACCATCTGACTGGAGCCCATTCTACCCCATACCTACTTTCCTCTATCCAGACCAGAGCGTCATGTCCTGCCCAGTCTCTTCCCAGTTGGCTTCTCCAGCTACTGCCGACCCCCACTCACATGACGGAGGTGTATGTCCTGTAACAGGCAACACACACGCTTACTGCCACCCACAAGCCGATGACCTGAGGTCACCTTGTCCAGCCCTGAACACCCTGGCCAATCACGGATTTCTGTAAGTCTCTTTCCATACGTTGTTGCATCTGCATACCACCCACTACATTCACCTTCTTAGACGACGTGATGGCCAAAATATTGGCGTCTTCGACATCGTTAGAGCCCTCAAGGAGGGATACGGATTATCCACCGTGCTTGCCTATATTCTTGCCTTTGGTGGCGTCACGCTCCTTGCCCAATGTCGAGACATGTCCCTCGCTGATCTCGCGCGACACAACCTTATCGAGCACGATGCCTCCCTCTTCCACCTCGATGCAAAGGAGCATGCGGAATACGCGCCCCGAAAAGCAGATACCTCCCTCATAAGAACCACCCTCCAAGAAGGTGGACGCTACCGCTCCGGTCGCATGACCCTCGAAGACGTCGCCAACATTCGGGTGAAGCGAGAAGCGGAGTGCCGGCCGTTGGATGGCGTCCATTCGGAGATTGCGCGGGGGGAGATGGCGATTGCAATTGGTATCTTGGGTGGAGAAAACTCGGCCACTGAAGGCCTCGACTTGGACATCCTCCGTTTATGGGTAGAAGATGAGCGTCTACCTGACGGCTGGAAGCCAGACCATACCCAGGGTCTTTACAAGACCTACCGCATGACGACCGTGGTACGAGAGCGGATGAAGGCGTTGAAGGAGGGGAAGATGCATAACATCTTGGACGATGAGACGGAACCTCAGCGAGAGGAACCAGCGAAGACGAAGTGATGGTATTGTTGGACGCTGCGAACCAGTTTATGATTTATTTTGATTTATTATTATTGGACCCTTTCCCAGTTTGCTTTCTTGGGCCGCCTGTACTTTACTAATCCGCCTATTCACACATACTATTACTAGTCCTGTTCATTCCGCACTGGGTTTCATTTGTTCATCCTATTATTCGTTCTGTAGTATGGAGATGCGTTCATGTCAATTCCAATGTTACTATCGTCACGCTAGGCCGCTGGTGTGGAACTTCGAAGACCTACAAAAGAGTCTGTCGCGCGCATCGACTCGGAACGTGATATTCAAAAGCTATATGTAAAGCAAAATTAATTTCCGTACTCTCGAGCATATGCATAGAAGGAAGAAAGGCTGGTCCGTTCGTCGCGGCCGAGGCTCGCACTCCGGGCTTCCAGAGTCTCTGAACCGTCGTATCTCGGCGTGAATAAAGTACATAAAGCCCTCTTGTGTGTGAATTTCTTTCGTTCAAGAGGATTTTGTGATGTCCAAGAGTGTCCAGTGACTGACAGTATCTCTTGCCTGTCAATTATGGCTTGCGAACTCGATGGCGAGGGAAAGTCTGAGAGAGAAGACGGTCGTGGGAACATTCGTGACGATGAGAATTTCCCAAACGGGGGGGATGCATTGCACTCATTCGTGACCCGGTGCACGTACAGTACCGCGTCCGAGTTTGTGTAGAACGACAAACTTCCGATCACGAACTGCTTCGTAGAGACTCGGCAGGTCCACGTCGGATCCTTACATGGACTGTTGAAATTCGTGGCGGAAAAGCGGCAGCCGCTGAGCTCCGACTTCTCGAAACGACAGAGAACCAAACTCGCCACTTTTCCACATTGTCAGAAACGACATGTTCATTCACCCCGATGCCTTTAGTTCTGCCTTCTCTTTTAACCCCAGGCCATTGGTCATGTACATCGCGTCAGTATGTCTCTCGTGATCTCCATGGTGCTCCAATGGGTCACGGACGCCATTGGGCATAGAAAGTAGGTTTCAGAAACGCAGCCGCAACCCTGAAGTGTTGGTTATCATTCCCCCGTTTTAACCGTGTGCTCACCCGTGATCTGATGGGAATGTTGGGTACCATATCGTACCGCATTATCAGCGCTCTCCATACTGACACCGTTTCAGAATCTGGCGTTGAACCTCGAGCCCTGTATCACCGCCGGCGTTGATTCCGACCACATTCAATAGGAACACTGCCGCGAAGAAGAACGTTGCGGTTCTCGAGGCAAGTCCACCGCTTCAAATTTGTAATTGGTATGTAATATTGATTTCACAGGTACTCTGGGACCAAGGTCTCCTTCGTCGACGGATGTCGTGATGCCCGTTCTTCTCGTCGGGCACTTCGTCCTTGCACATACACGGGGTAATATGCACGCCGATTCTTCGCTGTATGGCTAGTCAGATAAACCAATCGAATGCGATTGGACGCGATAACTGGCGCGGCTCGGATCTACTTGTGCGTCGTCGAACCTCGAGCGATAATGAATTTTCTCTCAGTGTGGCATTGCCCCTCCAACACCGATCCTCAGCCACCTCAATCCCGTGTGGCCCATCAAGTTTGATTCTGACGCACGCACCTGTCTGGACATGCGATCACGGCGGGGGATCCCTTCCATCTCATATCCGTCGGATTCTTCATCATACACGGGGGGTGGTTTGGTTCCTGGGCGCAAGTTGTAGCCTACATTTATGGTGAGGACGGGGAACACGTGAACTGCCATTAGACCCACGTAGGAACTGTATGGGACGAACCGCGGGGGTCAAGGGTGCCTTGATCACCGCTTCGATGCCATCCGTGACGAGGGTGAAAGCGCTCAAGAACAGCCATAGTCCTGCAACGAGCCGGCGCACAAGCGCTTTGTGCTTCAGGTACTTAGAGAATCCTCGCCCCAGAATTCACCTAGTGCCACCTCATCTCGACTCTTTCCCGCTGAGCCTTTATTGATGTCTTGCATGCCATACGCGACTAGCAAACATCTTGTGAGCATGATGTCGATCGATCCACAATGGTTTGAGTCTTGAAATATAGTACATGATGAAGCAGACTTTGGTGTGCGAAGCGGACTGCACAAGGAGAGAGTTCGCGATAGGGAAGATACATAAAACAAGAGGAACGGAGCAAAGAATGACGAGAGGACGATCTAAAACGTCGATCAAAGCAACGATCGGCACAGTCGAGTCACAGTCACAGATGAGAAACAAACACAAATCGGATGTACTAGCAACAAAAAATATGCAGACATTCGCGTCGCTAAAGCACATCTGGCATGCGTACGCTGTCCACACCATCGGCGTAATCTCGACAAGCTCAACCGTTAACGGGATCTCCCCGTACGTTCGGGACAGTCCTCCCGCGTTCCCATACCATGTTCTCAGGGAAAGCCGTATCACCAAAGGACACCTGCGCATCCAAGTATTCTCTAATGGGTGTTTCTGTTTCGGGTAGCTGTTGAAGGTGCACAAGGTCTTCAAGAGTCTTCATAAGCGCAGGATACTTGGCTAGGAACGGATATGTGGCGGCATCGACGCCGGCCGCGTAGACACGCAGACAACGATCGCCAACTTCACGATCCGGAAATGTGACAGAGAACGACGATGGTTGACCCAGATCGGCCAAGATTGCGATGTACGGAAGGGATCCGGAACCTGATGTACTAGCACCTTTATCCTCATCGGCTTTGGGTGAGCGCTTGCCACTCAGACTTTCGTGTCTTCGGGTGATCTGAGCCAACTCGTCTTTAGATGGCTTCGATTTCCGAGCCTTGTCGGAAATGAAAATGTGAGACGTTCTCGATTGTGGTGACACGCTTTCAGGCCCGCCTTTGAAATAGATTGGTATCACTTTGTCGATGCAAGGTTGTTGGTGGCAACACTGAATTCCGCTAGTCCTGTGCCAGTGACGGAGTGTCCACTCGTACAAGCTATTCCATGGAGCGTCAGACTTGATGTCACATTGTGATAAAGGTGTACCGAAAGACTGACCCCAATTCATTCCCTTCTTCTGACCCAGCGATGTTCGTCGTCATGCATATCCAGTGCGAGAAATTCAGGTACGCATCCTTGAACATTTCGCGTGCAAGCGACGCTTGAGTATGCTCCTTGTCCCATACACACGGTCCAAAGATAAATTCAAGCCAATCCACGACAGAAATCATTTGACAGTCCATGAGATGTTCGTCCCATTTCAATGGCATTGTGGTGACTACGTTCTTCGCCTCTGTGCGGATAAACAGATCCTTGGCCAGAAGCCATAGTAATCTGCTGGCAAGTTCGCCACGTTGACCCATGTCAATCATGCCGGAGTTGACCGCGTTTAACAAGGTCTTCAACGCATCCTTCAGATCTTCTGGCCGTCCGTGCAGTTCCCTTGCGGCTATGCACGACAAAAACGGTTCGGATGGGTATTTTGTGAACCTCCAGGTGCGATCCAAGGTTGCCGCAAGGCATACCCGTAGGTGACTTGCCACGCCTTTCTCTAAATGCTCGACGGAGTCCGGGTGCCCAAACACGACGTTCAGGCCAAACCGTTGGCCCATTACTGCAAGAACATGGCTTGTCTTGCCTGCATCAAAGTCAGAGGATCCGCATAGTTTCTGCGATGCTATGTTTATCACTCTTCGTGGCAACCCAAGGGTTGTCTTGAGGGACTGCCATCTATCAATCACAACGAAGTTGGCCATCATCTACAAGCAAGATAAGCGAACATACAGAGGCCTTCCGTAACCTGCGATGCGATCCAGCTGGGAAACGTCCTCTATGTCGATTTCTCCAAGCCCCGACGCACTCTGGTCCCAACCCAGTTGCGTGTAAGGCGGGAAAAGTCGCTCGCCCATTATGGCAATACGGTCAGAATTATCTACAAGAAAAGATGAGGGGATAAGAACGAGAAGAAATTCTCACATACGTTTCTGCTTAGGCGGCGAAAAATCAGCGACTTTGGAAGTGGTTGAGGCAAACACGACCCAGACGGCATGGTTCTCATCATGAGAAAACTCGTTTACAGCTCTGCAAAAAACATCCGCCGGACGGTATTTACCATGCGTTGGAGTAAGCGAGTGTGCTTCATCGACCGCGATCACCAACTTCGGCGCATCGGAATTGTCAGCAAAAATCTTCTCAAGGGATGTTGCCATTTTGTTGTAGGCGGTGCATAGACGCTCATCGGGATCACGTCTTCGTGAGGGAGCATAAGATGCTGTTTCGTTCGTCATTTGCGACTCCAATATGAGTGGAAATATTTACCAGAGAGGGCGGGTTTCTCAAGCTTATCAGCTGTTTTATCGACGTCAGCGCCAGCGATCCCGGCCTTACCATCTGTTTCACCAAGATTTAACGGGGAAGTAATGACTTCTGTTGCATTGGGAGACATCTTGAATGCGCGCACGTAATCCGCATAAACCTAGACAAGAGCACCGTCAAACCAGGCTACGCCACGGAACCAGATGTCATTACCTTGGTGTATCTTTGAAAGAGTTGGTTGAAGAAATTGGCCCTCGCGGGAGACCTGGGAGGGTCGCTCATGTCACACATCCGGTGGACCCAACTCATGACGTCTCGCTTGGTGTTCGGAGTGGTGTGGGATGTGTGAAGATATCCGTCGAGCGTATCGAAAAGAGCGGTGAGGAATGTATAACAGACAATCCTATAATCTCCCTCAGAAGGAGGGAAATCGGTCAAGATTTTCGATGGGATCGGATCACGCCCGGGAAAACCTAGTTTGTCCTGCTCTCCGCGCAAGTTCATGTAAATCACAATGACATTCTTCTTGCTCAACTGCGATCGATTCAGCAATCCCGGAGGAATTTCGAAAAGTGGAACTCCTTTACCTCGGTCAACATCCTTGATTTCCCAGTGCCAGAACTCTGTACGATGGAGCAGAGCCTGGCGTAGTACTTGGGCTTGGTCACGGTCTTGAATAGCTTTTCATTCTGTGTCAAATACTCGTAGAACCCTTCGACAGCTGCACCGCAGTACGTTGCCTCGAAGGACCCTGACAACATCTGGTGTAGAGCTATCGGAATGGGTCAGTCCGTGGTTGTGTGTGTACGTGGCATGGACTAACCCTCACGTGTATCTGTCTTGATTGTGGATTCCGCCTGTTTCGGTTCCGGTTCCGCTGCTCTGAGAATGGCTACCGAAAGCTGATCAGCACGGCGATGATGGGTAGGGTTCCTAGACCCACCGAGGTTTCGAATCTCGCGGTATGACTTGCGCCTCCAAGCAGAAGCAAGCATCGGCCGTAACCCTTCATAAGTTGCAAACAGTTTCTTTACGTGTGCCGGACGAAGGTACTCCTTGTTCAAACCGTCGCAGTTGTCAACGATCGCGCCAAGAAGGTATGCGTGTGCTCCGGCGGAAAGATCTTCGGGATCAGCGATATCTACGACTTCATTCACGGTCTTGTCGAGCTTGTCATGAGTAGCGTCGTCGAAGCGATCTGGGAGTGTCTCGAGCGGCATGTTGTTGTTCCGGAACCACCAACAAGTTACAGTTGAAACGTCACTTTATATCATCGCCAACAAGTAGTCGATCGATGGACAACGATCCGAATTTGTGTAGACTCCGCCTCGTTTCTATTGTTCTCCGCTAAACCCACCACATGTCTCCGCACCGTTGACAGATGACTGTGCCACCGCTATCACATGGTAGGCGCCACGCGTCCTTGCATCCGTCTTTATCGCCAACGGAAAAACGAGCGTGAGTTGGAGTTATAGCTAGACCGAAGTGAGCGACAGCGGACGGAAAGGATTTCCTCGGTCACCTGTCTACTTGGAGGATAACTCATGGATTCACTGCTGAAACGTCAACGCACTCCCCCAACCCTGTGGCGTATCCTTCATCTGGAACGACAAAACACCTCCGTACGCAATCTGGTCATGTCGGATGATGGGCCGTTCCACCTCGTGGCCGTTTACGCTCAATGAGTACACAAAAGGCTTGGATGGCGCTCCAGGGGCAATTATGACCAATTTCTCGTTCGACGACGGTAGATCGATTGTGACCTTGTCAAAGAAGGGACTGGACACAAGATCAGGAGAAAAAAAGGAGGAACAGAGAGAGAACGCGCACCTCCCAACGACGTAGTCACCAGAGACGGGGTTCACCGGGTAGAATCCGAGCGTACTGAAAAGATACCAGGCGCTCATCTGGCCGCAGTCTTCATTCTGGGCGTTCAAGGTAAGCTGAAGAGAAGTGACGAGTGATGTGTGCCTTTACCCCAGATAGTCCATTGACGGTCGCATTGTAGTTGGATCTTGCAATCTGACGAATACGGGTCTGCGATTTGGATGCTGCGCCGGCTAACGAGTAGAGGTATGGAATGTGGTGGGAAGGCTGTAGTCAAGTGCGTCAGTAAGAGCCACGCCGTTAAATGGACCATAACCTCATTCGTATGGTCATTATGGCCTGCAAAACGGTTGAGCTGTCCAAGAGGTCCGTTGATGAACCATTCATCACCCACCACCATCGAAATGCTCATCTAGAAACTCGACGAAACTCTTGTTTCCACCCTTATACTTGATCAACCCGGGTACATCATGCACCACATCAAACGTGTACGCCCATTTATCGCCCTCTGTCCACCCATTGTCAGGCCCCGCCCAAGCCCCGCTTGCATTCCTCGCCTCCATGAATCCAGTTGCAGGGTTGAATATAGTAAAGGGACTCTTCATCGCACGTTCTCGAAAAAACGCTTCTTCGTTAGTCTTGTTGAGTAAGCCGGCAAACACGGAGACCGCAAAGTCATCGTCTAGTCAGCTGGTAAGGGTGAGTTCATCGATGATCCGCTCAAATGACTTACAGGAGTAATCGAGCGTGCGGGAGGCAGACTCGGAGTGAATATCATCCGCGACCCAGCCCTTTCGCTTATAGACAGAGGATAAACCTGCACGCACTTCGTAGTCGACGAACTGGGGAAATGGTCATTCGACAAGATTGTATAATAATCGGGAAACGTACTTCTTCACGATCGCCGTACCTACGTAATTGTTAGACAATTATTGATACAAATGTAGAGACCTTACGAAGTTGTAGTGTCGTTAACCGGGGGCACAGCAGCATCCTTATATACCGCATTCCAGGAGGCATCTAGGTCGAAACCCGAGAATCCTTTCAAAACGGCTTCTGCGATGAGCGAATCCGCATGCGTGCCAACCTAGATATAAACGTTGGTGATACGAGTG
The DNA here is from genome assembly GCA_038090315.1 of Xanthoconium stramineum. Classification (NCBI taxonomy): domain Eukaryota; kingdom Fungi; phylum Basidiomycota; class Agaricomycetes; order Boletales; family Boletaceae; genus Xanthoconium; species Xanthoconium stramineum. Next base: position 24,798 of record JBBPMO010000111.1, read on the forward strand.
AGTCGGCGTGGAATCACATACCATGATGTTTGTCTCTGCATTTTTCAGTCAGAATAAAGGCGTGGAACGGTGAGAAGAGTCCTACCAATGACATTTTTCCACATCGGGAGCCAACCACCCTGCAACGAACGAAAGAGTGGTTAGCAAGGAGTCATGCTGATACCTATTTGGATACCTCGTTATAGTCCTGAATCATACTCTGTATCATTCCTGGAATTCTCTCTGGGGCGAAAAGGATGAGCCACGCCCACTCCGCCCTGTATGTGTCCTGAACCCAACTGAATGCTAGAACACACCGAGGGATAACCAACGCACCCAGATCGAGTAACCAGTATAAGACATGCCCTCGTGAACGGAATCGTCGTAGCCGGAGTAATACCTTCCGTATTCATCTTGTTCGTAAGGATACTGCGTGGATGAGTGGGGATGCATTGTCACTATCAATGAACGTACTTGAAGGGTATGGAAGAATCCAGTATAGAAGACTTCTTTCTGTTCCTTCGTCGCCCCGACGAGTTTGATTCTATCAAGCTTCTCCGCCCACGCAGAACGAGTGTTCCTAGCCGTTTCCTCAAGAGACTGTCCATCCGGTATCTCTTTCTCTAGATTCTGTCGGGCCTGATCGATCGAGATGAACGAGACTGCAACTCTGACGTTGACCTGCGTTAGCGTTGGCTTGAACGTAGCGTAGGCAGACAACATGGCGCCAGCGCCGTTCGTTTGATTCGGAGCCAAACTTCCATTTTGTGCGATACCCCATGAAGCAAAGGGTTGGTCAAATCTAGCGCAAAAGTACCCACTCCAGTTCGTGGCGGGTGTTGAGACAGGCGCGATGATGTGGTCCTGTCTCTCGGGGTTGCTTCCACAAATTTCCAATTGGTCCGGAACAACGATGATGGTTCCCTCGGAATACGTGACGTTGTTAGGGTTGGATGAACCAATCACAGAAGGGCGCGTGGCTTCCACCAGGACATACGGAACGTTCGTACCCGTGAACGTGAAACGTAGATGTCCAACGCGAGAAGCTGTGAAGGCCAAGTCAACTTTTGTTGCAGCTAATCAATACGGTACCTACTAGCGCTTTGTTCGGCGATTATCTTGCCGCCTTCAACAGCGTCTAGTTCGACACTATAATAGCTGGCTGAGACTACCTCTCTCTGATGGCTGAACGCCATACCGCGATCCTCGAAATGCGAACGGATCTTCCCAGCGCCAGGGCTCACTGTGACCTGACCACTTTCACCCATCCAGATGGCAGGCTGATGAGTTCCCTGAAAGCCGTGAATGGAAGTGTCCGTATAGTTATACGGTGTCACGGAAACGTAGTTCATCCTCGTTTGCGCAACCCATCGGGTCATCGCAAATGGTGGCGCGGTAGAGGGAATCATCCCTCCTGACCCATTTGGTGAGTCCCCGCCATTTCCTATCAATCTACGCGAGTCGGTGAACATAAAACAGGTTGTGAGGAGAGGCTTACGGGTTCACGTGATCCACTGCGTCACTGGGAGGTTCATGGAAAGGAACAGGTCCGTTTCTGGGGGTTACCACGGCGAGGGAGCAGAGGATGGCGGCCAGGCACACCAGACCCCTCAGGCGCACGTTGAGGGCAGATGAGTTGACCGTCGCGTTTCGAGTAACTTGTGTTTGAGGAACATCAGGGCCAACACCATCACATGTGACTACATGTTGCGTAGGAGGCTTCTCGGTAGAGTTAGCCATGCGCCTGAGTGAGCGGCCCGGGCGTCAGCTGATAATGTCTAGTTGAGGTGAAACCGCGAGGTGAACCAGTGACAGTGGCGAATCGGGGTTGAACTGGCGGCAAGAAATCGGATTCAGACCGCGACTTCCACCGCACTATGTACTAAACCCCATCGGTCGACCAGGCGCTTGACATGGAAACGCAACGAAGTACGCACCAAGTTTGCTGCTAGCGATGAAACAGCTGAGTTGAAAAGGGAGGTTCGAGAAGATCCAAACTTCAAACCAGACCCGTCACCACTGACCCCGGAAGGACGCAACTAGCGGCCCGCGCTCTCCATATTTTCAATTCAGTCTGCTCATGTGCTGTCCGCGGAGAGTTTCAAGTTGTTCACCACGTTGTGCCGAGCGCGTACCCCGTAACGCTCAACCCAGCATAAATGGTTGCCAGAATGTCGAGTCGCTTGAAACCCCACGGGGACTCGAAACATGAAGGACCTCGTCTTCCTTGCGTCGCTCGCATCGCTGTCGGCTGCTACTGTCGTCAACCCCCTCGGCGTTCGCAATGATCTCCACTTTTCTCTCGAAGCGAGAGGCTCCAACACCGATGGCTCTCTTCCCACCTACAAGAATCCGAAAGCTTCGATCGAGGACCGGGTGAAAGATCTGTTGCCGAGGATGACGGTGCAAGAAAAGGTCTCTCAACTGTAAGCACTATTATTCTGTCTCTGTCAATGCGGCCGGCCGTTAGACCTTGCATCTAGCATCCAGGGCGACATCGATGGATGGATGAACATGTCTGATCCTCTGGACAACACGCTGGCATACAACCAGACCGGCCTGGTTCGTTCCGCACTCTCTCATCCGCGTTTTGTGTTCACTCGCCTACGTAGGAGCAAATGATGGAGTACAAGGCGGGTGCCATTTGGGCTGGCTATCAGGCCCCTTGGGAAAAGATCGTATACACCATTACCATTGGACAAAAGTACTTGATGGAGAACACCACTCTCGGTATACCCGCCATCTTCCAATCCGAAGGTGAGGATTCTCTGCCGTATTAAATCCTTGAGTGGTTTTTAAGCGATGTTTAGGCCTTCATGGGTTCACGGATAATGGCACGATATGGCCATCTCCAATTGGTCTTGCCGCGTCCTTCAACGCTCCGCTGTTGCAAGAGGCCGCCAGCACGATTGCCACAGAAGCCGAAGGGTTGGGCTATTCTCAGCTATTTGCTCCTGTTCTTGACTTGTCTCGCGAGCTTCGGTGGGGGCGAGTGGAAGAAAATTACGGCGAAGATACCTTTTTGTACGTCTCTTCCCGCGCCGCTTTCGTACGGTCACTAACGGGTTAACAGAACAAGTCAGATGGGTCGTGCGTATGTCACTGGTGTCCAGTCTGGGCGCCGGCGCAATGTTAGCGACAAGGCGATCGCTCGTGTTGCCGCGACGTGCAAGCACTTTACCGCTTACGGTAGCCCGCAAGGAGGACTGTGAGTTTGAAACTCGTTCAAAAAGGTACACCAGGGCAACTTGAGATTCGTAGGAACCTCGCACCAGTCAGCGGAGGAGAGCGTGAACTCCGGAGCACCTATCTCAAGCCCTTCAACTACGCCTGTATGGATGCGCTCTCGATTATGACTGCCTACGCAAGTTATGACGGAGTCCCTAGTGTCGCTAACAAACGTGGGTTGCATCCTGATTGTTGGACAAGCTATTTACTAGCTTTGTAGATCTGCTTACTGACATTGTAAGCTCCGAACTGCTGACCATAATGGTTTTGTTCCTGACAGTGAATGTAGCTCCGTCACGAGTGGGGGTACAAGTACTTCGTAACCTCCGATGCGGGTTCCGTGGACTTTTTGATCACTCTTCATGGAGTCTGCTCCACCAGGGAATGTGCCGCAAAGCTCACGCTCGAGAACGGGCTTAGTGGTGAAATGGGTGGTGGAACTTATACCTACCTCACGCTGCCAGGTTTGTCTCGAGAGCCATTTAACTTTTCTATCTAATATCTCCTCTAGACCAAATTGCAGGCGGAGCTGTGGATGTCAAGTACCTCGATGAGACTGTCAAGACCATCCTCAGGACCAAGTTCGCTCTCGGGCTCTTCGAAAGTACGTCTGATTATCTGAGTATGAACCGTACCTTATTTTGTCTCTCAGATCCGTATCCCTACCCTGACTATGTATCTACGATGCGAACACAAGCCACCAGAGACCTTCTCCATCAAATGGAACGAGAGGCCATCGTTCTCCTTGAGAACAGCCACAACACACTTCCCTTAAGTACCCAGATCAGTTCCATTGCGCTCATAGGACCTCAGGCCGACAGGGTTACGGTGGGCCCCTCTCCACACTCTTCACCGAATCATTTCTCATTATCGGACCAGTTCGGCGACTATGTCTTCCACAATGCAACAAACAATGGTATAACCCCACTTCAAGGTTTCACAGAGTTCCTCGCAAATACATCCGTCAAGATCAACTTTGCAGAAGGTTGCAAACTCTGGTCGAACGACGATTCGGGTTTCGCCGAAGCGGTCACAGCAGCGAAGCAATCCGAGGTTGCCATTGTCATGGTTGGCACGTGGTCGTTGGACCAGACGCTCTTGTGGACTCCGGGAACGAATGCGACGACCGGCGAGCACGTTGATTTGTCAGATTTGAGTCTTGTGGGCGCACAGTTCCCGCTAGTGAAAGCAATTCAAGCTACCGGTACCCCGACGATCGTGGTTTTCGTGAGTGGAAAACCCGTCACTAACCCTTGGATTCAAGAGAGTAAGTCGATTTCTGAGCGTTAGACCCAACTTTTCTAATCTCAAGGCAGACGTGGACGCCGTGCTCCAACAGTTCTACCCAGGCGAGTTGGGTGGCCTCGCCATCGCCGAGATCATCTTCGGAACTGTCAACCCGTCAGGTATGTACGCCGATGTCGTGGAGGTGCTCCCATACTCATCGTTGATCGTTCGTCAGGAAAACTCCCTGTGTCGTTCCCGAGAAGCGTCGCCACTGCGCCCGCCTTTTACAACTACCTCAAAGGCGGGCGACCATTGGATCCTGGTGCTATCCACACGAACGGTTCTCTCCAGTTTGGACACCAGGTAAATATTCAGATATGCATTTTATCTCGTTTTGTAACTCATGATCCTGCAGTATGTCCTCGACACCCCCGTTCCTACGTGGGGCTTTGGTCGCGGTTTGAGTTACACGACATTCAATTAGTACGTCAAGCCGTTCACGGTGCTGATGTGTACTCACACACCCCCTTAGTACTGACTTGCAGCTGTCTCGTTCGACGATCGGAACGAATGAGGACTTTAATGTCACCGTAACCGTCCACAACTCCGGCTCGATGGACGGCAAGGAGGTCGTCCAGGTTAGTTCCAACAGAAAAGGATACTCCCGCATTCTTGAGTTGACATATTGTTTGTAGGTGTATATGACGGATCTTGTCAGCTCTGTCGTCACCCCGAACAAGGAGTTGATCGGCTTCACCAAGGTGGACATTCCGTGAGTTTATGTACATCTTGACTTAGTTTGCCCTGTTTCGCTGACCCGCTGGGTTTTACTAGCGCGGGTCAATCACAGACGGTGTGTATCCCAGTGATGTCTAGTCAACTCGCGGTGTGGTCTATCAGGCAAGTCTTTGGAGGCGTCTTCACCCTGATTTCGCGAGTTGATGTGAGCTCTAGCAACAAATGGGTCGTCGAGCCTGGCAATTTCAACATCTTTGTGGGCACGAGTGAGGAGGTATATCTCAACACTACGCTTACGGTACAATAAACATTGGTCACATCGCGAGATGATCGAATATACCTATTCTGATACCTGTTCGCACTACACTAATTGGTTTTTCTTTCTTTCCTTTGGTTGGTAGTTTGCTAGGGCGGGAGGTATAAAGCGGAGGATACACTTGCTTTCTTATAACCAGATAACAACATTCTCTGTGGTCTTCAGTCGGTAATTATTCTCTGCCTGTGATAGTAACTCGGGCTGCTGCACCGTATTCGCACCAAAAATGAAACCTCGCAATTAGTGTTCAACTTAGTCATGGCAGAAGGGCTGAGTTCATGTTCATTGGTTAGTACATGGACATGTACCTCGAAGCTAAAATGTTGCAATGTTCAAGTCCAAAGGCAGCCCGAGCAGACAATACTAGCGTCGCTGTCGGGCTCAACGAAAATACACTCGTGTTGCTAGTATCGAAAAACGGCGGATCGTATTCGTCAAGGGTAAGCATCAACCGATTTCATGTTCAGCTAATAGCTACAAGAAGAAGAAAAGTGTGGGCGTAGGCATGGAGGCCAGTCAGAAAGAACAACAGATTTGAACGCACCATGTTGGGAATGCCGTTCGAGATCGGGTAAGAATGCCCGCAATTCGGGCATATCATCGCGCCTTCGACGACGTGGATCTAGGCATCGTGTGTAGCACGGTAAGCGATCACGACAGAGATCGATAGGAAATGGAGCACCTCGAGGAGGACATGGTGTAATTTTTGTAAGAAATCGTCGTCGATCATCTCTGGCTGTTCCGGCGGTAGAGACGTGTCTCCAAGCTACCACACCTAGCTCAGAACGTGGACCCGTGTCAAAGGCGTACGAATACTCGCCAAAGTGGCCGCATCTACGAGCGCGCGCCATTCGAGCCTCGGAAGGATGTTTCTGACGAAATCGGGGTTGAATTCTTGTTCCCGCAGTTCGATTTGGACGTCTTGTAGTAGTAATGGGAAGTTGTTACTGTTGCAACCTTTTGCATGGCAAGCTAGCAAGTTGTGGGTGATCAGACGGACCATGTTGCCAGTGCTCGTACAGTGAGGGCCATCAAGCCAGGCGAAGTCCTAATCAGTGCGTACGTAAGCGACATATCGCAAGTTCCAAACGACCATCTCAACATGCGTCCTCAATCGCCTTCAATACCAGAGAAAGAATTCACGTACGAGGCTCTGAAACAGTCGCTCCGTCTTGATGGACGCGGTCAACTGGAACTACGGACACCAACGATCACGTTTGGGTCAGAACTAGGGTGGGTCGAATGTACGTTTGGGAAAACACGGTGCGCGACACGGATATATCCAACGAGCTCGCGAGTGCAGGTCTAACACGTACGTATTATCTAGTGTTGTCGCCAACATTGATGCAAAAATGGTCAAACCACCACCCGAACGGCCGTTTGAAGGGATGATTACCATTCATTCTGAAATTTCTCCGATGGCCTCTGTCGACTACGAACTCGGTCGGTAGGCCCTGCAGTCTGTGCTATACGTCTTAAAATGTTGATTTAGTGCGTTTGGGTGATGTAGGCCATCTGAAGAGGAAGTGACAATGACACGAATGCTGGACAAGGTTCTGAGGCGAAGCGACGCGATTGACAAGGAGTCGCTTTGCATCCAAGCTGGACAACGCGTGTGTCATGTTTCTATCATACTCCTACTCGACATACTTAAAAATCCCCCCGAGCTAGGTTTGGCACCTTCGTCTTACAGTCCATTGTCTGGCCGACGCAGGAAACATGCTCGATTGTGCCTGTCTCGCGGGCATCGTGGCCTTCAGACACTTTCGTCGGCCAGAAGTCGAGGTTATCGGGGACGACGTCACCGTGGTTCGTCCATCACCGTAAATACGTTCCCATCATCGAACTGAACAAGCGCCCTGTTATCGCAGCACGTGCCAGAGGAGCGCGCTCCCGTACCACTCGCGATCCATCACACACCGTTCTGTGTTACGTTTGCATTCTTCCCCGATCCGATGACGCGTCCTGTTGTAGACCCTTCGCTGTTGGAAGAAAAATTGAGTGCTGGAACGATGAGCATCGCACTCAACGCACAACGCGAGATTTGCGTTTTGCACAAGGCTGGCGGAGTGCCAACGGCACCGGATGAGATACTGCGGCTGCTCAACGTTGCCGTTGGGATTGCAAAGGATTTGGACAAGTTGGTCGAAGCGCGGTTACGAGAAGATTGGGCAGAACGCAAGGTGGAAGTACGGTGAAACGAAAAGGTAGTCGATCGATCCTGCAACAGCCAGAGCTTGCGTCAGTATGCAAACGGTACATGCAACAAGGATGTGCCCATTGAATATGGTGTGGATATGTTTACTGCTAAGTTGATTGATGGTCGTCCTTCAGGGATTCTGGGCCTATTCCTAGCGGGGGACAGTTCGTTCTGATATCATTGGGTATTCGTGTCCATCAATACCTGGTAACAAACGGGGGCGTAGCAAATCTTGACCACGACCCTACTATTGGGCATCCGATACCGGCTATCGTTTCAGGCTTGTCTGCACTGGACCTGGATCAACGTCCATAACAATGACCATCACGCTTCTATCGTCCCGGTTTGGCAACCCTGGCGTGTTTAATGTTGGTCGAGACTCGACGTGGAGACTTTGCCAGCAGGTTCCTGTGGCTTCTGGTCAAGGATTTGTTTCTCCGCACGGTGGAGAAGAACGCGGTCACCGAAATGCCGTCGGAATGGTCAGGATGAGCATCTCATGAACTATCAATTGACTCCGGTCGTGGATAGGCTTGAATTTGTTTTTGGATCGCGTATATGAGACGGGGAAGGTAATCGAGCGTCACTTGCGTCCGAGATGTTCCAGGATCCATATTTGAATTTCTTGCACTGGGTATGCGTGGACGCAAATATCAATGGAACTTGGGAACGAACTACAGTCAGTCTTCCCAATTTCTTTTGCGTAGCATAACTCTCAGTGTGATGAGCCATCATATAGTATAGGTTAGATGAGTGGGTGCCACGAAACTGGCAGAGGACCAGTGCAGTGCAATGTCAGGGCATTGACAGACCCCAAAGATACTTGGACAAGATCACCCGATGACACATAAACCAGGGCGGCGAAGTATGGGCCTCTTCCCTTCATTGCGAACCTCTTCCTTACATTGCCATTTTGGTTAACCTTGGTCAACCATTGCGTCATTGTCACCTTCCTGACGTGGATAGCCGGCGTCGACACTGCATTTCTTGTCAAGTATCACGCACTCATGCAGACTCTCCAAGGCATCGACGTCATACCACCAGGTTCGCGAAAGAAGTCCTTATGTAGTGCTCATGGTTGCTCAGATCGGGTTTGACGGTACGGCGACCTCTAAGCACATGCACTAGAAACATGGGAAGACTGCCCCGAATGTGCAAGGAGAGTTTGTTCGATGGTCGTCGGTCCTGTGATGTCATAGTCTCTAGGATTTACCTCTATGCAGTGTAATACGTACTGTCAGCAACCCACATGCTGTTAAGCACACTGACACCTTTGATATCTGGATGGGCATATGCATATCCTGGGGGCAGCCCGACAAAGCCAAAGACTATAAGCACTAGGAGCACCAATGATGCTGCTGAAGTAAACACAACTTCGAAGGGCAAGGTGAGTCCGACGCGTGCAGGAGGTAAGTCTCGACCGCGACGGTCGAACGGCGAATGAAGCGTCGTCATTTGTGATACGTCCTACTCGTAGCCCCAAGTGGTCTCGAATATGACATCGATGATGAAAAGAGGTCTCGTGAAGGTGAGCCCAGATAGTTACCTGGCCTCGATATATCGAAAACAGCGAGCTCGTAAAGGATGCTATGAGAGGATTCGAGAAGGTTGGGAATAAAACGGGGAAAACAGAACAAAGTAACCCTGTTACAAACATGGAGCGCATGCGAATACGAATACGAATGAAACGTACGAGTGCCATGTAAAGACTGACAACGATAATCAAAGCACATCCAGTATACGTACGCTGTCTATCAGCTTGTCCAATACCGCAGGCGTGACCTCCTCGACCTGAACGGTGATCATACTATCCGGTGCGACTCTCCTATACGCTGCCACGTTGCCGGAGCTCGGTGCGAGCAACAGCGCGCCAAATGGCTGTCTCAGCCGATCGAGGGCCAGCAGGGCCAGTATCTGTTTGTCCCTCTGCGCTAGAGTCGAGGGGGGCCGGAGAGATGCTACATCACGGGGACGTAAGGCACCCCGTCCACCAAACGGCAGTCCAAGGCGAGAAGCGAACCCCAACGCTCGTTTTTTCTGGGCCGGAAAGGCGATGGCAGAAGAGCCGGGGGATGACTGGCCTATAGAAGATTGATCGGCCGTCTCTTCCTCAGGTATCGTCTCGGGGAATGAAGGCAGGTTACGTGATTGGTCGTCCGTGTTCTCTGATATTGGCCCCAACACACTCCCGACAGGCTGTCGGTCGAGAAGAAAGTCGATCCAGGGGTGGATGAGGTATAAAGGACTGAGCTGAGAGAGATCCGCTTCAGTCTTGATCTCTGCTACACCAAGTGCGACCGTCTGGGCACGGAAAACTTGGGATGACCCACTGCGAGTGACGGATAAGGGTCCAAGCTTGAAGGCAAGGCAAGGAAGTTCCATCCGTTTTCCTAGGAATGATGGTACAGGAAGCCCGTCAAGTTGGTTGTATAATCTTGTAACTGACGTGATACTGAGTGAAGAATTGCGTGATCTTCCAGCGATCGTCTCCTCACTTGCGGTTGACAGTGGAATGTGCGAGGTTGGCAACTAGTTGAATACAGAGATCTTGGACGGGAGACAGCTGTTGAACCCTCCAGACTTCCCGGTCCATGCAAGGATGCTCGTGTCGCCCGAGCTTGTGAGTAGTTGCGCCAACAGTCGCCCTAGAGCTTGGTTGCCCTCACCGTATACAGCTGGCAACGAGACTGAGAAGATCCCAAACAATGAGTAGGCCGCGTCCTCGACCCGCGTTGATTGACGTGTCGAAGCCAACCTAAGCTTCTCGCGTATGTCCTCTAGCCCTGGTCGGAGGGCCATCAAGGCCGATGCCTGGATCCGTGTTGCCTCTTCCATTTCCGCAACGATCTCGGGCGAGTCTTTGTGATTTGGAGTCCCAAGGTTCTTGTACAGCGTCCAGTCCCCGTTATAGAATCTCACCACCTTCGAGGCATGATACTCCTGCAGTGTCCAGGCGCGGCTGTTCCAAACGCTTTCGACAAGACGCCGCAATGGGACATCGCGGAGGTAAACGACGGTCAATGCGGAACCCTCGTACCACTTGAACATGGAGACAAGGGCCTCTTGTAGCACCGTGGGATCTTCCTGGTTGATACAACACATATCCGACCATGCCCAGTTCAACTCGTCATCCCGAATAATCTTGCAAAACATTTTGAGTTTCTCGTGCGTGAGAGTGTCACTAAGCCCATAGACATCCTTGCCCATGACATCCTTGAACAGAGGTTCGCTTGCTTCCCACTTGTGAGAGAACATGCCATAACGATAGTATTCTGCTACGTCCTGCTCGATTCGAGTGCGGTCGATGCGTGTCGTCATGGAAGATACGAGCTTGTTGAAGACTGGAAGCAACTCGAACGCATCAGCTTGTTCAGATTTTTGCAGAAGGCGGCCAGACATGGTGTTGATGAGTACACGTGGCGAGTTATGAATCGCGTCCTGAATGGCCTCCTTGATCGCCGTCTTCGTGTCTTCTGGGTTCACGAACGGACGATCATGCGCTGAGGGATAAAATCAACAAGAGATTTAGAATGATGTCGAAGCCCTCACCACAAATCTCTTGGTTGGACAACTTCAACAGCATCGTCTCAAACGCTTTTATTGCGTTTTCGTAGTCTCCTGCCTTGTGTAATGCTGCATGCTTCGTCTCGTAACCCCATGGCGACGATGAATCGAGGGCGATAACCTGGCGACGATGCGTAAATAGGATAGAGCTGGACAAAAAACTATAACACGTACCTGGTTTGCATCGTCTAGCGCCGGTTCCCACGACCCAATTCCCAAATACGCCTTGCTTCGCTTGACGAGAACGCCTTGTGGGGAAGGAGGATCGAGGGACAAGGCGGTTGAGTAGTGGGAGACGGCCTCGTCATATCGCTGGGCATCCGTTGCTAAATCTCCGAGATGTTCCAGTTCTGCGGAGGAACATCGCCTGAAGCCTAACAGAAGGTAAGCAATTGTAGCCCGAAATGTACAACCACTCACCCAGAGCCCATTCGCGGAGGTCACGATGCGAGTTCATCTGCTCTCCCAATTCACCAGTCATTTGAAGGAAACACTTGGTTGCATCCATGATGTGGCCGATCGCTTCCAAATGTTCACATACTGCCTGGTAAATGACGAATCTCGAAGCGATAAACTCCAGAACCAGTGAGTTGGAACACGCGAAACGTGCAGAACAAGAGGAAATACTCACGGGGGCTGCGGTAACCAAGACATCTTTCCAGGAGCAATACGACAACGTTGCTTTCACCCACTCCCTCAGAAGTGGTGTGGCAGCGTGAAGCGTCGCTGCGTTAACGTGTTGGGCTGGGTCGCCATTGTCTTCGGGAGTGGAGAGACATCGTTGCGTGAAATCTGGACGGAGCTGAATGTAAGGTACCCAAATAAACGAGACCAGGCTCACCTGAAATCCACTCGACGACGTCTTGGCGCATATATACCTCCTTGAATGTATTCGCCAGTTTGAGAAGAGATTCCCCCGCATCCTTGGTGCGACGGGCTGAATACAGGGCCTCACATAAACGCTGTCGAATTGTGATGTTGAGAGTATCGAATTTCCATCCGGAAATCTAACTGAGAGTGAGTACTTTCGATATATGGCGATACGCCCGTGAAGAACTTGCCAGTGAGACCACAAGTAGTGCCTCACTCGGGAATGGTCGTAGTCGGGCTCGTGCGTCCATGAAAAACTGTATTGCACCCTCATAGTTGTTGTTCTCCATGCATGAATTTCCGATGAGAAGATACATGTAGGCCTGCTGAGAGTGTCAGTGGCGATGTCCGATGCGTGAGGACGTTCGTTGCACACGTGCCTGAACTACGTAACATACGGAGTTGAAGTGCACCGTAGGGATGAGATCGTCTATACGGCCTATCGCATCGAGGTGGTCTCCAGCCATGAATACGATGATAGCCTAAGGTGCGATGAGCGGTGGAGCCGCGATCGAGTTGAGAAGATACGGACCTTAATGAGGAGGAGAAAACTAGTGTGAGACGAGCGAGAGTACTCGAACGCAATGTCGCAGGTGCGATAAGCCTTGTGCCTTTCCTCATTTCCGACATGGGCCAAACTCTTTGCGATGTAGGCGATGATGGAGGGCCGAATTTTGATAGCCTTGGTGTAAATTACTGTCAGTGTCAATGACCGTGGGACGAGCACGACGAGCACCTTTTTGGCATCGACGAGGGCCGCGTCCCAATCTTGCAAACGAGCTCTGATGAGAGCTCGACTAGCGAGTACATGATGAGATGGACGCGAAAATGCAGTGATCGTTGCGGTCAATAGCATGTCTGCGTTCTCGAGTTGGTCATGTTTCCATGAGTCGAGCGGAGTGTTGTCGATATGGATGTCAGGTTCTTGAAAAGTTCTATGTAGATGAGACAATGGGATGAAATCCTACGCGGAAAGACGCGTAAAGTTGCTCGGACGTGTCTGATCCAACGGGACAAGATACTCACAATGATACGAGAAACATTTTTGACGGTGATTTTCCCGTCTTTTCCACCAATGGCGATAAAACGGTCGTCTGGAGAGAATGCTATGGAACATATATCTTGAGGGCGTTGGATGAGAGCGAGCTGGGAGTGTGTCGACGTGTCCCAGAGAGTGAGTGAGCGGTTTATAGAGTATGCGATGACTGCCCTGTTCTTTGGTAGGGCAATACATGAGGAGTAATTGCTATTGGGGACTGAGGATTCCGAGACTGTTGACTCGGTGTATGCGTTAAATTCTATGATCTCGTCGTCGGATACAACAAGGAGGTGGTCGTTGGACCAGAGGAGACCAGTACTGCGCCCCGGGGTTACTTTTATGTTGATGTCGACGAGCAATTGGCCGTCATTGCTGTCCCAGACTTGAACGGAACGACCAGCGGCTGTCGCGATGCGACCTCCTTGCGGCGAGTATTTCGCGGCTATCACGTAATCCTCGTGACTGAGTGTTTGCACTTGCCTGCGAGTCACCAAATCCCAAACGACAGCTTTCTTCCAAGTTGCGGAGACCAGTCGCATCGAGTCCGGCGAGAAATCGACGCCGTGGATGTAATCGCCCTCGCTGAGCTTGATGGCCAGTCTGAACGTCGTTGCGTCCAAGACAAACACATCGCCCAGTTGTGTCCCTGCTGCAACCCATTTCCCGTCGTTGGATGCTGCGACACAGTCGACAGTCCCTGTCTCTATCGTTGCCAGTTGCTTCCCGTCGTCGATTCGCCACAATCGAACCTTCTTATTGTCACCGCTCACGATATACTTGCCATTTGCAGAGAACGTCACCGCCCGTACTTTGCTACCAGTGTCTATTTCGATGGGCTGGCAACTCTTGTCTAATTGTCAGAATAGATGCAATTCCGTTTCACAAGCACGTACTGATCAACGTTGGGGCCATCGGGAGAGAGATGGTGGGAATCAAGCTGTGGTCTGTATCCTCTTCGCGTCATGCATACTTATTGTTCCTCGTTGATATAGATCAGTACCCACGCCGCACCGCCTCGTGTTTGGTTACGGAACTCCCTCCAATGCACCGTCAAGCTCTCGCTCTCGGTCATGCTACTCTTCGTAATCCAATATATGCATTTAATCTGCGTCGACACCAGCCTCTCACCCGTTCCCGTATCAAAGCTTCGGACAAGATATCGACATCGCAGGTTCCTTTGCCAACCCCAGTGCATGATACGTTTTTCGGCCTCTGCGTTCTGGTGCCCCCTTCACGCCGACGCTCACTACAGGCATGTCATGTCGTTAATCCGGTCAAGTTACACATCCTCTTCGTACCCATGGTCTTGCTCGTCGATGCCCCAGGGACAAGTAAAACAGCCATCGTTGCCCGAACCAAGGGTGGAGTTCCAGATTTACCCCAATGGTGGGCCCGCAGGACGAAGATGAACACAGTTTCTCGCAGAGGGATATCAGAGAGTTACCGGCGCGTCTGCGTTCCTGTCTGTATCATGACTTACTGGGCACGCACGCCCAGCACATCCCGCATGATCATGTCATTTAGTCTTCTTTTAGCCGCACAGATGCAAGTGAGACGGGCTTACAGAACCCGTGACGCCGAGTCTGAAACCCGAATGGCTATGACATAGCGGTCGCGCGTCTCGTTGTCGGCAGGAACCGACTTCAAACCATCCCCAGGGGAAAAAAGGTCTCCTTCATGTAGAGGCGAGCTCAAGATCTGGTTCTTGAATATCTTTCTCTCGCCCCGATCGCACTCATAGCGTGTTGGCCCAGACATGTACGCGTAGTCCTGCATCTCGAAGTCGAAACCTGAGATATCATGAACGTACTGGGAAGCCTTATGAAAAGTTGTCGGACAGAAGCGAGGACACACTTCGTAGAGAAGTAGACCAAGATGCCTCGTCAAGGACATCTCGGGAGTCGTGTTCATGGGTAAAGTTTCGAGGGTCCGCGCAGGAATCCGACCGCTGATCTTACAGCCAATAGGGTCATGGACGGGACAATGGACGTCGTCTTTCCTCAATTTCCTTGTTCTGTGGGATTTCTTGTAAGAGAGCTGCCTTCCCTAGAGGCACCAATGGACACATAGCTACAGCTACTCACAAATTCGCCACATAGCCCAACGCGGTGTGAACGTTGAGCGAGCTGAGATAGACCAGGTGTTCAAGAACGAATGATGTGCAGAACGCGGATAAGTAGATCTGCAAGAGAGGGTAGTTAAGGGTATTAGTGAGGAAACTAAGACTTGAATGATGATACTTGCGCGGATCACGGATGGGGCATGTGATGGTGGACGAGCGGGGTAGGGCTGTGGCATTGCCTGCGGCCATGTCCGGACGCCTTGGCCATGTCGTTCCAGCTAACGAACCTATTAATGAGTGTTGACGCGTCCAACGGGGAATTCAAAGGTGGAAAAAGCCACACGCCCACCAGACGGCCCCCAGCCCCGCCGACCAGGTCACCTTTCGCGGTTTTCACAGTACTCGCCGCATTAAGAGGTATTTCTTTCTCCAACGCGTCTCTGCTGTACTCAGGGACAACGCGAGAGGTGTCCCCCTGTGAGAGATAAGCGATATCTTTCCTTTCGGTTGCTTTATTTAACCTCCCAAGTAGTAGGTCGCCATGTAATAAAAAGTTTATGAGACAAAACAATGTACTCATAATTACCGATGGCGGTCCGGAAGGATATACTATCACGTAGACTCCGCCTTCATCAGAGACACCTTACCAGGAACTCGCGTGGAGGTCTAGGGATGTCATGGCTCTGAGTTAAAATTTAAGGAACGTTGACCCTCAACTTCTCGGTGTGCGCGATTTCATCTCAACTCTGGGGCGAGGTCCTTGTCTGACCCTGTCAGCAAGAAATCCCTCAAGTTCGTCATCGCACACACGATCAACTTTCGTTCTAAGTTGTGCGTGAAAACCCCGATGTGTGGAAGTAGCACATTTTGCGTGAACGCGGGCGACCGCGGGTTGACCTGCGGTTTGTCGGGATGCACGTCCAGACCGACCGACGCCAACTATGATCAGATCGACCGACCGCAATGAAAAAAACACCGCCGTCATCACCGTCGTGGGCACAAAATGACAAGTCATACGTACGTGTCCGTCCTCCAGCGGCAGTACAGCAACGCTATTCAACTACCAACTGTCTAGCTCATTCTTTGCCGTGATGAGCACAAAGGAGAACAATCAGGGGTTCGATTATTTACCTCTGGACCGTAGTTTCCCTTCATGAACCGTACAAATTGCGCTCGGTGCTAACATTCACATTCAACGTTGTCTTCCATGGTTCGGAACGCAAGGAAGAAGACTTGCCTCATCGAGCCACCAATTTGTCGTGGCTTTGATATCGAAACGAACTAGAACAACGATTGTCACACGTTACCCATAAATTTTTCCACAGCGGAGACCAAACCGCGGTGCCGACAACTTCCTTGGTAGCCACGTCGATGGCGATGTAGCACGCGCCGTCGACTACGCAGTATCCAGTGAGGGTGTGGTACAGATCAGGAATCAGTTCTAGTTGGCCGCCCACTAATGAATTGACTACTGGCGCTATTGACCGCCGTTTGACGCACGGGTCGAGACCAGCGTTATATCATCCAGCTCTTGGTCTACGTGACGTCAGCGTCGGAAGACGGTCAGAGTGTCATCAAGACTAGCCTGAGAGACCGGTAACGAGGGAGATTTCGTATTTGATGTCTTGCATGACGGGGGTGATTGTAATGATCGTGATCTTGGGGCGGCCGCTATGTAATCATGCAAGAAAAGTCAGGCCAAAAGCGAATCTCTGTTGAGTGGCTAGATCGATATGGGAACCAAGCGCTCCTGCCAATTGTCATCGATGCACCTCAAGCTTTCCTTGTTCGCCACGCATAGATCTGAGACCGTAACGTTCAACGTTCCAAGAAACTCGGCGATTGGTGGAACATCGAATAAGGGGTGGTGGAAGGCCCTAAAATCCCGTTTTCTTGAATCTTGATCGCTGCGCCGTAATACTCAGTCATTCTTCCAACAAAACATAAGGGGTCGAACATAGGACGCGTCGTCGAATTGGAAGGAGGCAAACTTGACGTAGAACGATGCGCATGTACTGGATGCCAGCGGATAGCGACTCGCGAGTAGATGGACGCAGTGGTTAGGTACAGACCCTAACCCCAGAACAGGGTTAGCGTGGGAGAGTAAACGTGTCCTGCCAAATGTTCACAAGTTCAACTTGACGACACCACGTTTGTGGATTGGCCGTTTCCTGACACCTTTACGACTTCTTACTTGGATGAGGCTACCTACACTCGCTGGCCTTTTGTTGCTGGCCTCTCCGATTCTCGGTGAACCATCAAGTTCAGCGGGTTCAATAGCCAACCCCAATCTCCAACCACTTATTGCTCGTGCGGACGCCCTTCTCTCCGCTGGCCATTTCAGTGATGCCGCCAAGACATACACGGATGCCATTTCCCTCTCGCCAGGTGACTACCTCCTCTTCTACAAACGCGCTACCGCGTATTTCTCGCTCAGCAGGCACTCGAGTGCCCTGGACGACTTCTCCAAAGTTCTCGAGCTCACTTCTGGCGAGTTCGACAAGGCGATCATGATGGTGGCAAAGGTATACACCAAAGACGGGGATTTTGCTCAAGCCAAGAGCACTCTGGATACCTACGCGTCAAAGGTTCCTGACAGTCCTGCGGTCGACGAACTCATGACGGACATTAAACAAGCACAAGATGCTGCGAAGAAGGCGAGTAGCGCCAAGCGCGCTCAACTCTGGACAGTTTGCTCGGAGGCGGCGACCCAGGCACTTCGAGTCGCCAGTCACAGCACTGAGATTCGTCGCATTCGCGCCGAATGTAGTCTTGCAGGAGGTGACCCACAAGGTGCCGTCGTCGATTTGAGGTAAGCGCCATCTGTTCATGCTTTATAATCATGCTGATTTACGTACCTGCAGTCGACTTTCGCGTCTGACCCAGCCAACAACATCCTTCCTCATGCGTATATTCCGATTGGCATACTTCCTTCTCCCACCTTCCCAATCTGCTTCCTCGCATACCTCACATCTTGCCCCTCTCAAACAATGTCTACACCTGGATCCCGATTCCCCTGCCTGTAAACCCGCACACAGACTAGCCAAGACGCTCGACAAGAGTTTCGCCAAACTAGACAAGTTCATACAGGAAAACGACTGGATGGGTGTAGTGAAACACGTCGCCGGTCCATCGAAAGAGTTCCCTGGGGATGGTTTCGCGTCTACTTTTGAAGATGCACTCGATAAACACGCTTCCCCCGAGCTCCTTGCTTCGTCCTCTTCCGTACCCGCCCCCGACGTGCGACTTTCGAGTCCACGGCGCGCACATATCTTGCGGTCGATGTGCCGCGCATTTATCAAGCTCAATCTACCGAAGAAAGGCGAGGTATGGTGTGATGCACTCTTGGCAATGTCGGAGGACGCACTCAAGGCGGCGAATGAAATGATGACTGAGGGCAGTGCAGAGGTCGACGGATGGATCGGAAAGGGTGAGGCGCTGCTCATTCGTGAAGAATGGGACGAGGCTGTGCGAGCATTCGAGAGAGCAGCGGAGGGCTCTGGCAGGAGTGATCGCGATGTGAGCGTCTCGTATTTTCCTTCAAACTATTGGGTTGCTAATCGCATGTGGCTATCAGGTTCTTACTCGGTTACAGAAAGCCCAGCGACTGTTGAAGCAATCGAAACAGAAAGATTACTACAAGGTCTTGGGTGTCGCACGAGATGCGGATGCAAAGACTATCAAGAAAGCCTTGTGCGCGATCTTCTCTTTATGTCGGAATCAAAGTATACTCACTATAAGATTAGCCGTAAAGCTGCTATGGTCGCCCATCCGGATAAGGGTGGTTCGGAATCAAAGATGGCTGCCGTCAACGAAGCATACGAAGTTCTCACCAACCCTGGTGAGTCTTCCTGATCTATAGCTGATGGAACGCGTTTTAATTAATTGAGTCCGCAGAACTACGTCAGCGCTTCGACAATGGCGACGATCCAAACGACCCGAACTCTTCGGGTGGAAGTCCATTTGGCGGCTTCCATGCTGAGCATCCATTCTCGCAGTTCTTCCCGGCAGGTGGAAGGGGTGGTACGTTTTCGTTCAGGTATGGGCACTAGTATCGATTCAGCTCGGTTCGTGGGCATGCTGCAGCTGCTCGCTGAACGAGACGATGATGCATACGGACTGGAGTGCTTATCATCACTGTATCATTATATCTCCATCAGTATTTCTGCCTCATTCGTAATGAGAACGAGATATACCGTTGCCATGCTTGAGGTTTGATGCCCTTCGCGATATGCAGGCACGTCCTTCAATCTCCAGAAACAATCGTCTGAATTCTGCTGCTTCGGCCATTTCACACACCCAGGGTCCGCGCGGCCCTTGTCCGCATGGATTCGTCCGCGGTAACTGGCTTCATCTCCATCCGGAAGGCTACATCAAACACTGATCAGTGGCATTTGATTCCCCTTCCTCGCTGTACATGGCTATGCATAACAAGTTTATCACAGCTTGACGTGTACAGAACTGATAAGGTGAAATTAGAACTAGATCTTTCAATGTGTTCGATTGAAGCGCTGCGGAATCTGCAAAGACTCGGGACGGCGATCAGAATGCATTTGCGCCATTGCAGCCAAAGTTCCCGGGATCACAACTAGGACGGCTTCTTCTCGGACTTTCTTGCTGCATTCTCCGGATTCATGTGATATAAGAGAGAGGACAATACACGCGGGAGAAGTTCGGGATAAACGACCGGCCGCCCCTAAGAGTCTTAGTAAGAGAGCCGTGCAACAGCTACACGGAAGCACAAAATCAGGGGAAACACAATTTGAACGAGCGAGGGAGGGAAATTGGACGTACCGCCCCTAAGACCACGTTGAAGATTCCCTTTGGATACTCCCTATTCCCACATTGATAAGGGCGAACAAACGGCCATCGGTCAGAATATACTACCGATCCTCCTCCAATCTGACCAGAACACGAGTTGAGAATGGAGGGAGTGTCAGCTGTTCGGGCGGTCGCACGTTGCAAGAATATTTAGTTCGGAGGATGCTCGATTGGGCTCCTGGAGTAGACCCTACTCTGTCTTCCACGGTCTACAAAGCCAGGTATGGACTGTGTTCGCAAGGGACTGAGTATCCGTGGCGTCCCTTTTCGCCTGCAAAGGAGGTATCAACTGTACATGTACACGATCCGATTTGAACGTTCTCGAGGTGAGTATTGCTGATACTAGCCTAGAAGAGCTTAGGTTTACAACTTTTGGCAGGTCATGTCTCGAAGGCGCTCCGTACTACAATAAGCTTGCCGACTGTCGAGTACATCTTGAGTAATCACAGCGAGCCGGTTGCGAGCAACACGCCGATATAGTTTGATCGATTGACAAACTTGCCTGTGGCTAAGTCGACGTTTCTCCGAGCACAGAATATATATATATATACATTATTTGGTGTCTCTGCGCCGCTTGGGAGCGCCTTGCCCTATTTTGCCCCTGCGAGCTGGCGTGTTGATCAGGCGGCCGCAGCCAGCTATGCACGAGTGACGAAAGCGCCACATCCAAAGCTGGGATGAATCTAGACTTACCAGTACTCCTGTGCAACTTCGCTGGGCCAAAGTGCTGCAGCCCCTCCTAATACCAGAGTCACCGGTTCCGGGCTGTCCAGTGCGCCCATATGGACGTTCATGTAACAGTCAGTGGCACTACCAAAAAAGGAAATCAAACTTTACAAGCGATCACGCGACACCGCCGCAAGCCAGCGAAACTGGGCCTTTTATACACCTCGTTGGCTGTCGCTTGTACTTCGGTAAAAGATGCGTACTGTCCGATGGGGAAGCGTCTGCTCCCCCGCCTTCCTGGGACATCAAGGGAAGACCCTGCATTTTTACGTGTAAGTCTCAGAACCTGTTAGTAGCATGCACTACTTATTTGCCATATAAAGGCTTGATGGTGGGCCCGTATTAAATGGCATTCGAGCATCCAAACCACTTTCCTGTGGTTACCTCGCTTATCATGTCTCGCACTTCGCTTTCCGTGCCTCTCCCCGCGATGCGACATTTTCTAGTGCATTTCTTGACTATGTGCCTACTGCCGATGACGGGAGCATTCGACATATCCGTGAACACAAACGTGAGTCGTCGTTCTGCAGTGATTTTCTCGTTTTCATGTTCCGTTTCAGTTGGCCGTGTGAGCAGTGACTTATCCGTCCCCTTCATCTTCCAATTGAATGCGTCGTGGCACTTTAGATACTGGGGCCAGAATTCATACGGCGCCACTAATCCCAGCGACACTGCTAACTGGCAACAGCCAATCTCGTATTACTGCCAAGTACGTTACAAACCTTTTTTCTTCTTGTGTCTCTCAACTCTACGTCGAAAATAGGATAACACAGTTAACATCATCCCGATGGCCTTTTTGGACGTGTTTAATACCACAGGCGGTCTACCGTCCGTTGATTTAGCTAATGTAAGCTCAAATGCCGCCTTTCCAAAATGACCAACGGTTGACGCTTGGAATCCTCGTAGATCTGTAGTACATCCTCCAACGGTGCCTTTCCTGGGACCCAACTACCAAACTGCACGTTCCTGGCTCCAGATATTCAGACTTGCCAGAGTGCAGGCAAGATCGTGACTCTGTCGCTCGGTGGAGCAACTGGCGCGGCGTCCTTTGCGAACGACGCTCAAGGTCAAGCTTTTGCGCAGATCATCTGGGACCTTTTCCTTGGTGGGACAAGCAGTACCCGTCCATTCGGCGATGCGGTATTAGACGGGTAAGCCTCTACGTCATATTGCGTCAGTGGGCTTACTATTGGAAAGGATCGATATGGACATCGAGGGCGGATCGCAAACGGGATTCACTGCGTTTCTGACCACTCTTCGACAGCTGATGGATGGTGGTAGCAAACCGTTTGTCTCATTTTTACTCTGGCCGTCGTCCTGCTGATAATTAGCGGTGTGCCAGATATTATATTACTGCTGGTGAGTCAAGGGTGTCGGATACACTTCGAGGATGCTTTGTAAACGCCCTCCACAGCACCCCAGTGTCCTTATCCCGACGCATACATCGGTAATACCATAAATGCTGTTCCCTTCGATGCCGTCTTTGTTCAATTCTGTGAGTGTCCCACGTTGAAGGTATCTGTAAGCCTTCCGCTCATTCGCCATGTAGACAACAACTACTGCGGGCTAAACAATTATAACAACCCGAATGTATGTGATTCCCGATCACCATACATGCGCCGTTTTTGCTCACATTGCGCCAGGACTGGAATTTCGCTACTTGGTATGAACAGTCTGGTTCTATTATTCTCGGGTCGAAGAGCCTTATCGTTGTAACAGGGATAACTGGGCCAAGACGGTGTCTCCTAACCCAAATGTGAAGGTCTTTATCGGTGCTCCCGCGTCGTCCAGTGCAGCAGGGTCAGGTTACGTCGGTGCTTCCACCATCGCTACGATCATCCAGCAGACGCAGAGCCAGTATTCGTCGTTCGGAGGTGTTATGCTGTGGGATATATCGCAAGCCTACGGTTCGTCGCATCTTGTGGAACTTGGATCATGAACGGATTAACTGGTTACTAGCCAACAGCAGGTATGACATCTCCGTGAAAGACGCACTGACTAGTGGAGGACCTGTGACGAGTGCACCCGCCACGTCTACAACCCCAGCTACGACGAGCGTACCTGCCACTTCTCCACCGACTACGACGAGCGCGCCTGCGACTACTTCGCCAACTACAACAAGCGCGGTTCCCACCACAACCGCTGGCACAGGTTCATGCGCCGGCGTTTCGTCATGGCAATCAAACGTCGCTGTAAGCTATCTCTTTAGTGGGTTTTCGATATGCACACTCGCTGACGATTCATTCCTCTCCTAGTACGTGGGCGGTAATCAAGTCACGTACGGGTGCGTGGTGGTCTGTTATACGCGTTCACCTGTGTTGACAGGACATTTCTAGTAGCCACCTGTGGACCGCGAAATGGTGGACATACAACGACATTCCAGGCGGTGGGTCCTCCACTGATCTGATTGGAACATAACAGCTGACCCATCCTCAACTGCATACCACAGGTCCCGCAGGTGTTTGGGTGGACGATGGAGCCTGCACGGCCAGCGTTGCGACTGCGAAAATGAGCAATCCTGCACTTTTGGTGCAGGCAACTTTCGGAGTGTGATTGGAAGGGAAGGCGTCTGGGAGTTGTCAACAGAATCTTCGCATGAAAGTTTTGGGAAATGTGACTGTCGGTGTAACGTTGGTTATACTATACCTAAGGGCAACAATTAAATAAGATATCAATTATAAGTTTAACTTCGTCTCCTCTACGCCTCAACCAATAGCGATTCGTGCCAATGCCTGGACACTGTGACCCGACTGACGACGTCGCGCTGCTCGACTCGGAAACTGATCGGTCCCAGGGGTTGGAAGGATCGGAGATAAGCTGTGGCAAGGCGAACGATACCAGTCATCACTGCGGCTTATAATCATATAATCAATAGAACCAATCTCTTTTCCCAACATATTTATGTGCCTACGAGGTGATGTGTTTCGATGAAAATCTATAGAAAGATGAGTCGGCTTCCGAACGACTGCGGTCTACTGGATTTCCACTTCCGCGACACCGGTACTGGCGTGACAGGCAGGTTGTGGGGAGAGGAAGTCATGAGCCTGAATTGTCGGGTTCAGTTTGTCGAGCACTTGTTGAGGAGGAAGGGAACTGGAAGAAACTTGATATTGACCATCCCACACTTTCTACTGTACTCGTCGCAGGGGCGAAACGCTGCAGATACGTTGCGGTCGAAGCCACCCCTGCACTGGCCCCGTGTGTAATGAATGAAGATGTCATCCGCAGAACCTCACTGGAGGATGCATTTGGGGAGTTTAACACATCGAGTAAGATACCGGGAGGAAATCTTGTGTTCTGTGACAGAAGGTAGTCCACGACAGAGGGCAATGCACGATGCACGGCGAGCTGGATAGGTAATTTGCCGTGAACATTGCAGAGGGAAGCATTGCAGCCGGCGTCGATGAGGAGTTTTATTAATTCAACACAATGACCCTCAGGCTCTGACTCCATTTGCAAAACGCGGTGGAGCAGCGTGCTCTGGTCAAGCGCTCGTGCGTGAACGTTAGCTCCTTTGCGAATAAGGGAAGAGACTATCGTTATCAACTGTCCATGGTAGAATCTCCGCGATTCCAATGCAAAGAATAGTATATCGGAAGGGAGTGGCAACGTGGCTTGTGACAACAAGTATTTCACGACGGACCAGAGTCCCCGGGACACGGCGGTGTGAATCGGGTGCACTCCAGCGATATTCAGCGCGACAGGGTTGCAGCCAGCCTCGACGAGAATTTGCGTAGTCTCCCAACATCGGAATTCTTTAAGCGTCGACATGGCAACATGTAGGAGTGTATCTCCATTGTCTTCCTGGACATGAACATTGGCCCCTTTGGAGATGAGAGAAGGAATCATGGACACTTGGTACCGTAACGCCGTGAAAAGGACCGCGGGAGGTATCGACGAAGCTTGGGAATTGAGGTATTCCACAACTTCGCTAAATCCACGTCTTACGGCGACGTCGAAAAACATTGCGCTACCGGAGCTGCGAGCGAAAACATGACTGGAAACAGCGACGAAGAGCTTTGCCCATTCAAGACATCTGTCTTCGACATCTAGAAACTGTCGGACGACCTGCGTCACTCTAGCTTCCTGTTCCGGCGAGAAGGGTAGAGTATCCGCGGCGCCAGTGCCAATCAGTGATCGCAATGCCGTTACTTGCACCGCGGGATCACCTTGCAGTAAAGACGAGATGTCGGATGGTGAGCTGAACAACAGCAAATAGTTGACGATTTCATGGTACCCTTGCTTTGCCACAATGTGAAGGGGCGTTTCACCGTCCAGGTTCCGGGCTGTGGGGTCACAGCCGACGTCGATGAGTATCGCCGCAATCTCCAAGCAAACAGATCTGTCAGGTGACCGCATAGTGGTATGCAATATGGAATCTCCGTTGGGTTTGAGAACGTGTATATTGGCTCCTTTGCTGGTAAGTAGGCGGATCATTTCGACTCTCCTCACGACAGTGGCTTGGGATGCTGCGAATAAGACCCTCGACGGAAGTGGTGCGTTTTGTGAAATGAGGTATTCTACCACGGAGACGAACCCCCGCGCCACGGCAGTGAGGATTGGTGGTTTGTCGTCCGCATCTAGTGCACAGGGACTAAAGCCGGCGTCAACGAGAAGTTTCGCGACAATGAGGCATTGGTTCTCGTTAGATAACCTCATGCCTATGTGGAGTGGAGTATCCCCATTGTCCGCGATGGCATTCGTGATGGCTAGGGTGGACTCGGATGTCAATGATTGGAATTTACGCTCAGGTTAAGGACCTACTATGCCGATGCGAAGGCAATGATGTTGAAAGCAAAGTTCTGATGACTGGAAAGCATCCCTTTTCTACGGCGACGAGGAGAAGTGTCTCCGTGTAACCAGCTTCGATGAGTTCCCTCGTGACGAGCACCAGTTCATCTCTGCATTGTATGTCCTCATAATCTTCCTCATCCTCGACGACCGCTTCCAAAAGTCTTCGGTTGTCCCAGGGAGTTGCTGCCCACTTGATGAATTCAGGCGTTTGCAGCAATCTCCGAACGATATTGAGTGGGAATTGATGAGGCTGTACTTTGAGCACGTGGGTCAGCAACACATCAGGCACAGTACTTCCTTCAGCTATGAGAAGATCGAGCATTTCTCCATGCCACTGGTCCACCGCAACTTGTATTGGTATTACCTGGCACATGTAGGTGTGAGAGCGGTCCGCGATCAGGGTATCTGAGTCTGAGCCATCTGAATTCGGCCCTTCCACAATCGAGTTGTCTGAACCCTCTTTGTTGACAACTAAGCCCCATTCATTCACATTGGCACCACGCAAGATCAAAGCCCCAGCATGATCAGTCTTGCAAAAGTGCGCGGCATATACGAGCGGGTTGGTTCCCTCCCTTGGTGTAAGGGTAGTTGAACGGCCGAGGAATGCGTGAAACAGAGAATCGGAGGCAAAGGCAACGAGAGAATACATGAGGAAATCGTGCTGAGAACTTGGCCACGGAATCACAGAGCCAGTCGACGGAACTAACTTGCACATTCGGTCCCACTCCCAAGCGTATCGGCGAATCACCTTTTGCAGTGTTTCCATATCCTTGACGATGCTAGCATTATCCGACCCAAGGTGAGCGAGATGGCCGAAGCCATCGGAAAGCACGTATTTCATAAGTGGACGGAATGAGTAATATGTGGCGAGGGCGACATCCAGTTCCCGTGTCGCGTTGGGTGATCGATCCCTGCAGTCTTTCATCTCCTCGAGGCAGAACGAGATATAGGCCATGCAACGTCTAGCCAGCTGTTCGTGCGCATCCTCCAAGACGATGCGATACCGTGGCAACTTGGTCTCCACAAGTTCTCCAAGAAGGTACTCCTGCATGATATTAGGCTCGTGAGTGGGTAGGAGGGGAGTGTACGCTTTCAATGGACTAGGCTCACCCTGACGCTCATATGAGACAAGGTGACAATGTCGGTTTCCTTATCATGAATGACAAGGCTCCTGCTGACCTCCAAGAAATCAACACCCTTTATCAGGAGGAATCCGGGGTCCAGCACTCGTCGCATAGGGTCAATCGTAACCGCCTCGAGAACTTCGCGCAACCGCATTGGTCGCAATGCGGCCACAAGCCACGTCAACCCGCGCCGTACTAGACGCGAATCCGGCAGACGCCTGTCGACAGCGATAAGAATCCTCCTGTAGGTTTCTTCCAGTCCCTCCGGCAGGCTCTTAAGCGCCCTGCGAATCTCCGATACCGATGTACATTTGTCAAGCGTGTCAATCTGACATTGTACCCAACGGAACCTGGAATCAAGACATCAGTCTAAAAATTGAGCACATAGATCACCGCTTCCTACATGCCATCCGCCTTTGCACATAATTGCAATCGAATCTCATTCTTCAGCGCTATATCGAAGGTCCGCAATCGACTTCGCAAGTCCAGCTCTCTCGTAACATGTAGCAGGATATCAGCCGACAATTCGTCCGCCATTTGATGTAACGATATGGACGGGAAACCTAAAAGCCTCTGGATGATGTTCTTCAGCGGTCGACTCGTGACAAACATTCGCACGTTGTCACTGCACATGATGAGGCCGTCGAGAAGGGTCTCCAACTCTCTACATTCGTCGAGGGCGTCGACAACGACCAGGGGTTTCCGAGGGCATAACTTCGCGACCTTGGATAGGTATTGCGCCAGTTCCCTGACATTGTAGAAGGTTTCCACCCGAGTCTCTGCCTCCTTGAGTAACTCGTCGAGCAACGCCTCCGGGTTCATCATTATAGCACAGAGTTGTTCAGTCAATTGGGCAAGAAGGGATCGCATGACTTCGACGGAGTTTGTCGATCGGCTGGCCCGAAAGTCGCAATAAAAGTAGGTAAGGAGCTCTCCACCCTTCTTCGTGTTGTCGAGGTCGTTGATGACAGAGGAGCTGCTCCGGTGATCAGGGACTCTACTCAGCCAGATATGGGATAAACGCACGCTAAAACGGTTTTTCCAGCACCAGCTGAGATGGGACCAGTGTTGATAAGAAACTCATCCAGATTATGGAGAAGGTACCTTTTCCCTGCAACCACAGAAACGTGTCATTTCCCTCTCTCCACGACTTGTATGCATCCGTCGCGGGTAACCATATGCATGTATCGGATTGACGGATTGTCGATGTTTCCCGATGTTTTCGGGAACAGTACAATGCATCCAGTATTTTCAGCATCTTGTTCAGTTTCTGAGCTGGGTGTATAGTACCGTTAGTGAGACTTGCGAACGCCACCGATGGTCTTCTGCACGTACAAGCAATTTCCTTCCTTTGATATCCTGATGCGCTATTGTTCGTTGAGACTGACCTTTGCGTACGTTCCTCCCTTGTATGGAGAATCAGTGTGCGACCTCCCATAAGACCAATAAACATACTCGGTTTTTGATTGTGTAGGTTGCCTAAGTACTTTCCTCTCGTAGTTCCTATGGAATGCGGTCACGTATGGCTTCATCCGAATAGTCCGCACTCACCAGATGTCCGTTGTGAGCAAAAAGTGGAAATGGGCCTTGTCAGTGTAGAAAAGTGCAATCGCCACATTGACGTCGTCTTCTTGGCATCCGGTTCTTGTTGGGGTGAAGCCAGAGAATACATGTATCTCGGGGTCAATGTTGAGCAGTTTCTCCATCCTCTTCAGCGTCTCCAGACACATTTCGGGCTCCGAACCAGACAACCAATCCACCAGGCGGTCATCTAGCATATAATGACGACGCAACAATGGATCGTCCAAGACCTCGAGGATGGCGCGGGAAGCATCGACAATTGCTTGGAATTCGGATTCGAGGCGGATGAGAGAGTGCTCTCTGACTTTTCTGACGCCTTTCGTAGTGGAATACCGGGCTATCGTGTTTCGAACGAACTGTGTAGCTAGCACAATGGAGTGCAGGACACTCTTTGCAGAGTCCATAAAGTTGAAGCCTAGATCACAAGAGGCCTGCGAGGGCCAACGTTTATGCTGTAGGACTTACTGTGGGATGCGGTGCAGCTGCATAGGCGCCCAGTCACGGCCACTTACCAAAGGAGGTCTTGGAGCTCGTGGTTTTCGGAAGATGGGAACTGCCTTAACTTTGCCAAACAAGAAATAGTGTAACTAACTGTTCTACGTTACACCCATAAAACACGTGAAGACACAATCAGTCGAAAGGCATTCTTGACATTCTTGCATATATCGATTCCCTCGTCATCTTCTGCCTTGAAGCTTGAGGACGAACTGAATCTCTTGTGACCGACTTGTCCAGGACACTTCGGACTATCTCCTTATCCGTATCTGTCATCCCCACGTAGTTTCAGCGGATTCTGTTGGACGAATATGAGTGTTCATGAAATTGACCAAAGGTGAATCCAAAGAGAAGCGCGATGAAAATTGATGTTACTCACTCCACGCACGCAGTAACTGTCGTTGGCTTTTCGAAGCTTGTGCCAGTGAGTCCGAAAAGCATGACCAAAGGTCCTTCTCCTTTATCATTTTCATGGTGCTGGCAAAGACAGGGAGAGGGACCGTGATTGAAAAGTCACTGCCGCTGTTGACGAATTAGACGAGTCCGAGTAGATCGTTAGTGTCCTGGAATGTGAGTAGAAGCTGTTGATATGAATCATCCCTTCACTTTTCTCCAGGATTGGGTCGTTGGGAAAAAAGAGTTTAGTGAAAGAGTATACGTCAGAGGGCTTGATGTCAAATGTCAACATGGATCATGAGTAGAACTTTACATCCAATCTCTTTTCTCTTGTTGCTGACGAGGTCCAAATCGATGGCGGCGCAGAACCTGGAGCATATTAACGAGGGTGACGTTGCAACGCAAGGTTTCTGCAAGATTCCTGATGCCCTTCGGACGCTCGAATGGTGTGCACCAATCCTTGTGACGCAGCCTAGTGAGCAGCGAGTCTCGCGCAAGACAGGACAGTTTACATGGCGTTGACGTACTAATCTCTGGTCTGACACTCCTTTGGACAGTACCGCACGCTCTTAAACTGCAAAACAATATCATTAAAGCTTCTCTGAAGAAAATACAAAGTCATGCTCACCCTCTTACATGTCGCAATCTTCGGTGGGTCGTCGAACAGGTAGTGCACTGAACTTGAGAAGTGCTCCTGTTGAAACCTATGACCTCCGGAGGGGTAGCCACCAAACGAAAGATCTCTTGATTCAGCGGATGGGTCGCGTGGAAGAGGCCTCGCCAGTCCATAGCGCTGATCACGTGATGTGAGCTCCGAGTCTTTGGCCTTACGTTCGGGGTTCGCGAAAATCACCACCATACATAGTTCCGCGATGCCTGCAATCAAGGCAAAATCAGGCTCTTCAAAGCCAGCTGTCACAAGTCGGAAGGGTACACCCAACGAAGACCAACGCGTCAGGGCTCAGAAAGGTGGAATTAGTGTTACCCCTGTCGACTATTTGCCACACGATCTCTCACTGTGTAAGTCCGCCACGTCACTGTTCGAACGCTCATGGCAACGCGCAACTTGCATTGTAAGGCACGGTGGAGTACCCATTGGATGGACAGGCGGCCCGTGCTGCGTTCCGTACCTGTGATGGAAAGGCGAGTTACATAAACGTACGTTGTACCTTGCCCAACTAACCAACGCGTCTCCATGACTAGAAAGTGACTGAACACCAATGGGCTGTCTACGATTTTACAAGAACGATCCCGCGTGGGCGTGTCACGACTTACGGAGCCCTCTGCAAGGCCCTTGGAAAGGGTTCTCCTCGCTCAGGTGCGTTCCACCCGACCCTGCGCTTCGCTTTGGCGTTGGTTTACGCACGCATCGATGTGGATATGAGCATCCTGACTCGCTTTGATTGGAACTAGTTGGTTCTGCATTGCGGCGCAACCCGTTTGCGCCGTTTGTACCCTGCCATAGGGTCATCGCGTCGAATCTCTACATCGGTGGATTTTTTGGCGAGTGGAACACATTGTCGTCGGGCAAGGATGACGCTCCTGGGCGAAAGTGTCAAAGAAAGATGGAAATGCTCGTGATGGAGGGCGTGGAGTTTACTGTTGACGGGTATCTAGCTGATGAGAGGTTGGTGTGGAAGGGCTAAAGCCGAAGCTTTGTTGCGTAGCTCTTGGGTGTACGATGCAAAGTGCGTGGTTCGACCCATCTTGTTATAAGTTCTGAACACAATTCAAAAATGCACAGGAACAGGTCTATGCGCTCACGAAAAGGTGCGGCAAAGTCTCTACCTGCAGCTCCAAAACGGTATAGACACATAACTCAGTACAGCGGTTGAAATGTTGAAGATCCGTTGATGGAATTATCCAATGGTTGGTTTCACACTCACATGAAGCTTTATTGTTCGTTTGACATCAACTAATAGTAATACGCTATGTACAAGCAGTCACATACAACCGCAGAAGATC
>JBBPMO010000112.1:0-55844 GCA_038090315.1 Xanthoconium stramineum
GATGCGTTATCAGGGGACGTCTGCAGCGAGATGAGCTGTTGCTGAGTGACTCGTTTGGCGCGGTGAGCAGTTACAAAAGTCTACGACGAGGAAGAGAGAAAACAAACGCCTGAGGAATGGGGATGATCAGGTTATATTATACAGCGGGTTATCATCACGGGGATTCAGGATTCCGGATATGGCCTGGTTCTTGTAATCAGAGCATTCGAAGCAATGAGCTATCAGATATTGCTCTGGCGGCCACTGCTGGACACACCAGGCCGTCAGTAATGTCACGTGTCACACATCACGGCGAACGCGGCCAAGACGCGTTGGCTCATTCCAAGATGGCATGTTGCGAAAACCTTTGTCAGGGCAGGCTAGGAGACAGGGCGCTAGGGGAAAATAGAGTCTCGTTGAATCTCGTCCCCTATCTTATCTGTCTGGCCTCTCTGTTAACGCGACTAATTACTCTCGTTCTCTTACCATATCTCCATGGACTTCGTGAGTATCACCTCCTACCATGTCCAGTTTCACTGACAGATAGGCCTGTAGTCTGGAAATGATGTGTACAATGACTACCTAATGGCCTATAGCGTAGCCATGCCTCCTGGCAGGGAGCGAGAGAACTTGCCCTACGGTGGAAAGAGCACGTCTGCTGCAGCTAGATCGCGTCTACTTACTTGTCCCTAATCAAACAGCGACCACCAGTTGTCATGCTCCCTTCTGCACTCGCCCGTCTTACAAGCTTGGACCTCGAATCACCATGGATGTTCCAACTTCGCAACCCTACAAACCTTGCGGCGTCAACGCACACAGGTGTCTTGGAGCTTATCGCAGATGAAGGTGTCGTGCATCTTCCCTACTGGATGACGAAGGCTCTCCGGCTCGAGGAAGGCGACTCTATTCGAATTACTCGCACAAACTCCCGAAGGGTAAGTTCGTGAAGCTACAACCCCTTACCGTTTACTTCCTCGAGATCTCCGATCCCAAGGTCGTGTGTGTCCAGTTTTAGACCCTGGTTTGCCTGCCCATAGCTAATGCGCGCACAGCCTAGTACAAGCATTACGTAACTTCTCCGCGCTCACGCAAGGAGTTACCATTGGGATATCTTATAACTCAATGATATTCAGGTTTCTGGTGATGGAAGCCACACCAGGAGGAACAGGAATATCTGTTCTTGACACCGATCTCGAGGTCGATTTTACTCCGCCAGTTGTTACGCGGGACCCAAAGCACCTCCCTCGACAATGACGTCAAAACTCAAGATTGAAGTCGATTCATCGTCGGCAGGGTCGTCTCGACCGTCGTCGTCACTTGCAGGTGCATTCGTCGCAGGACTTCCGCTGCCAGAAAGGGCGGTGACCACTGGGAGAGTTTCAAGGGAAAGGGTGGAACTCCAACTGGGTGGAAGGCTAAGGGAAAAGGATTAGTCATCGTGACGTGGAGGACGTTGCAGATGGCAGCAAGATCATTCGCACAGTTTGTCGGGCCTCTGTTCGGTGCTGTACGGCGCTAATGTGTATCTTGCAGCAAGCATAAAGTTATTGCGTGCAAAATCTTGGAATCTGAAGCCAAGGTACCGGCACCGTTGACTCTTCCCCTCGGAAAGCTGCTCTTTGGTTTCAATGTTGTTAGATGGCTCGTGTGATCAAAAGTTAGAAACAGCCAAGGTCGATTTTATCCATAGATAGTGGCTGTGTCATAGCTACACTTGAAGTCACTCGACTCGGACTCCTCTTGCGTTTGTCGATCTGATGCCAGAAATCATAGACACGACTCACGAAAGCGACCACGAAGGCCATTCTGGATCTGAACCAGAACAACCAGGGCATGTAGACAACGCTCCATCTAGACGCAAGAATAAGAAGAAATCTAAAGCCGGAAGAAATGCGGACTCACATGAGATACCACAGTCAATGGTAGATCATGCCGTCGCAGCTGAGGGGAGCAGTGGAACAGCTTTGACGGAGGCTGAAGCTGTCTTACAGGCATTGAATCAGCTGAAACTTGTGGACGCGCTCAAGGGAAAGTCGAGTACCGCTGGACGTGGAAAACAAGCTCTTGGAGAGCACAAGGTATCGTCGCCCACTTGCTCACACTTTATCGTCATCGCGCGTAACCATCTTTTGTAAGTTTTGGGAGACCCAACCCGTTCCTCAACTGGGTAAGCCAAATCGTTTTGATCCAAGAGTATGCTTAACCGGATCGCCCAGGCGATCAACCACCCACTGAAGATGGGTATATTGAGCCCACAAAGGCAATAGAGGATGTTCGTCAAGAACCGTATCCATTGCCGAAAGATTTTGAATGGACTACCCTGGACCTTAATGACCCCAAACAGGTATGTGTTATACGTTCTCGTTAGACCACCAGGCTCATACAGGTTCCAGATCAAAGAGGTTTATGATTTGCTGTCCCTGAACTATGTCGAGGATGACGAGGCTGCCTTCCGCTTCAAGTACAGCGCTGAATTCCTTGAATGGTATACTTTCCGCTTTACCACTGCAGGAGACGAGAGCTTAACGCCACCGCAGGGCCCTCAAACCACCAGGTTATTACAAGGAATGGCACGTTGGCGTTCGAGTCTCTTCGAATAAGAAACTTGTTGCCTTCATCTCTGGTGTCCCAATCACCCTTCGCGTCCGTCAAAAGTAAGCCTTCTCATGTACTCCTAGTTACCTCGACTTTGACCTCATGCAGCGTATTCCGCGCGAGTGAAATCAATTACCTCTGTGTCCACAAGAAATTGCGCTCCAAGCGACTTACACCAGTGCTCATCAAGGAGGTCACCCGACAAGTTAATCTATGTGGCATAGCTCAGGCAATCTACACTGTTGGGCTTCTGTTACCCACCCCGGTCGCTACCTGCCGGTGCGTTTCATTTGTCTTTGTAAAAACACGATCACCTCACATCTTTGCAGGTACTATCACCGTTTGATCAACGTACCGAAACTCATCGATATTAAATTCGCTTACGTCCCACGAAACATGACGCTTGCGCGTATGATCCGTATCTACAAAGTAGATTCTAGGACTACGTTGCCTGGTCTGCGCGAGATAGAAGAAAGGGACGTCCCTGAAGTGGCAGATCTACTCGCGCGGTATATGCAGCGTTTCGACATGGTCCCGCTGATGACTGTCGACGAAGTGCGACATCAGTTCCTCAGCGGGAGGGGAGAACTAGACCAATCTTTGGGAAATGACAGACGGCCGAAGCAGGTGGTGTGGACCTACGTTGTCGAGGTGAGTGGTGTTGCACGTTGCGATTGTGAAGATCACGCCTCGACCTTGTATTCCGGATGTGGGATAGGATCCTGGAACACACCGCGTGACCGACTTTTTCTCGTTCTATTCCCTTCCATCGACGGTCATCAACAGCCCCAAGCATGACCTCGTCGAAGCGTGTTACCTATTCTACTATGCAAGCGACGCCGCATTCGCACCTGGGGAAGACACCGAGGCAAGACTGAAGTTGCGGCTCGGTCGGTTAATTGGGGATGCGTTGATAGTCGCTACACGGGCCAAGTTCGACGTGTTCAATGCGGTCAGCCTGATGGACAACATGTCCTTCCTCGAGGATCTCAAGGTAAGCTTTGGTAATCACGTTTTGCCCCTCTGTCGGTCTCATACGGATATCAAGTTTGGCGCTGGGGATGGTTTGCTCAACTTTTACTTGTACAACTGGAGGACAGCAGCATTGGCAGGTGCTGACACTGTCGGAGGCGTAGAGCCTGGAAGAGGTGTTGGTGTGGTGATGCTCTAGTCCATAAATGCAAGTGAACTGGTATATACAAGCACAAGCCAAGGGTCTTGATACCAGATGTAGGTCAATATTGAAGTCTCAAACATGCCTCAATTCAAATGTAGTGTACACATTTGTTGCTTACGCTCGCCAATGTTCAGTCGCTATCGATCTCAATAATATCGTCGTCGTCTACACCCCAATCTGGGGTTGGGCTCCGTCGCTTGGTCGACAAGGACGTGCTGTTGGTGCCAGCTGCTCCAAGTGAACGGCCCCGGAAGCTTGGAGGCACGTGCGGCGCCCGAGAACCAAGAGTTTGCCCAGTACCCCATGACTTCTGACTGGCTGGTAATTGTGATGAGGAATCTTCCCTTTCTTTCCCCTTCACTGACGTCGTTTGAGCAGGCCGGCCGTTGAGCGTGTTTCCAGTACCGGTGAAGGTTGCCTAGGATCGAAACGAACGTGAGTGGATACAGAGATGTTAAAACACGACACGCACTGAAGCGCTCGGAGGGCTGGGAGACGTCGACTGTTTGGACTCCGGAGGCGTATACGGTACGACATTGAAGCCAAAGAACAGCTTTCCGAAGGGAAGATTCAACGCTGCCGGTACCTTGGCTTCAGATTCCAACATTTCGCTCGTGATAACTTTATGCTTGCTGCGAGAAACACATTAGCAACATACAGCACCGAACAGAGGCTCGACGAACTCTGTGCGAGTGATCTTGCTGCCATCTGCAACGTCCTCCACGCCACGATGACTGATCCCTTTCCCTTTGGTTTTCCGCCCAGCTAAAGTTTCACCCTTTCCCTTGAAGCTTTCCCAGTGATCACCATCCTTGCTGACAGTGGAAATTCCACCCGCGACGAATGCACCTGCAAGTGACGACGACGGCCGAGATGACCCGGGTGACGATGAATTAACATCGATCTTGAGTTTTGATGCCATTGTCGAGGGAGGGGCTGGCTTGCGTCGCTCGGGTTCTACATAACCAACGGGGGGAGCGAAATCGACCTCGAGATCGGTGTCAAGAACAGATATTCCTGCTCCTCCTGGTGTGGCTTCCATCACCAGAAACCCAAATATCATTGAGTTGTAAGATATCTCAATGATATCTCCTTGCGTGAGCGCGGAGAAGTTACGCAGTGCTTGTTCTAGACTGTGCGTGCATCAGCTATGGGAGGGCAAACAGTGGTCCGAAACTGGACATACACGGCCTTAGGATCGGAGATCTCGAGGAAATGAACGGTCTGGGGTTGTAGCTTCACGAACTTTCCCTTCTGGAGCTCTGTGCCAGTAATTCGAATAGGATCGCCTTCCTCGAGCCGGAGAGTCTTCATCATCCAGTATGGAAGATGCACAACACCTTCTTCTGCGATGAACTCCAAGACACCTGCGTGCGTTGACGCCGCAGAATTTGCAGGATTGCGGAGCTGGAACATCCATGGTGATTCGAGGTCCAAGCTTGTAAGATGGGCAAGTGCCGAAGGTGGCATGACAACTGGTGGTTGATATTCAGTTAGGGACAAACGAATAGACTCAATCCAACAGACATACTCTTTCCACCGTAGGATAGATTCTCTCGCTCCCTGCCAGGAAGCATGGCTACGCTGTAGGCCTTTAGATATTCATCGTATGACCTGGCCGGAGCACGGCCAATTCGAGCCCCAAGAGGACCACCAAATCCTCTACGATGATCCAGGATGAGATCCCAATAATGAACATGTAGACGAGACCTACTGTGCCAGCTGTGCGAACAAGCTCGCTGGGCCGCCAAAGCCATCCTCATTGCCAAACTGCAGGCATCTGTCAGCAAGCTTGTACATCCTTGGATGTGATACTCACGAAATCCATGGAAGGTTGTGGTTAGAGAACAAGAGTAATTAGTCGAGTTTGTGGTGGACTGAGCATACGCAATGCTCCTTTTACGGCAAAGGCCGTGTCATCCGAATCGAGAAGGGTACAGAAACGCGTCGATTAGTGTGGCTCTACTTCAACCAGTCATCGATAGCCATCCGTCACGTCCGATCTCACTGTAGTAATGGCCTCAAAAGCTACACCAGCGTCTGCCGCATCGGCTGCACGGACTGGCTCTAATGCAGCGTTCAACGACAAGGTAGGTTGCACGAGTCGCCAACTTTTCGAGCCTCAAACGCGTCCGTAGGGCAAGCCCATGGAACTCCGCATGTCCAATATGGTGGCTGCCAAAGGTTCGTTTGTGGTGTTGGCCCGTTCTGACTGGCTGACGATTCTGCGCAGCCATCAGTGATGCTGTTCGTACATCACTCGGGCCAAGAGGAATGGACAAGATGGTATCGACTTGCTAATCTATCACCAAGGTGTCTCAAGCATGTTGATTGAAATCATAGATACAAACTTCTAAAGGCGAGGTGATTATCACGAACGACGGCGCAACCATTCTGCGGAGCATCCAAGCTCTACACCCCGCTGCCAAAATGGTGATCCCACGTTCAAGATTTCGAGGCAGCGGACTTACTGTCCCTTTAGTTAGTTGACTTGTCTGCTGCTCAAGATGTAGAGGCAGGCGACGGCACAACTTCGGTTGTTGTCCTGGCAGGTAGCCTTCTCGGCGCTGCAGAAAAGCTGCTCCTAAAGGGAATTCACCCAACGATCGTCGCGGAATCTTTTCTCAAGGCATCTGTCAAAGCCGTGGAGTACTTGACTGAGGTATCAATCCCAGTTGACTTGAACGATAAGCCCAACCTACTCCGCGCAGCCAGCACGTCGTTAAACTCCAAGGTCTGTGTTGCCTTTAGCAACATACCAAACATCTCATTTTCTTTTCAAAGATCGTTTCTCAATACTCTTCGACTCTTGCGCCTATTGCTGTTGCTGCTGTTACTCGCCTCGTGACATCCCAATCTTCGAGCGTGGACCTTAGAGACATCAGACTAGTGAAGAAAGTTGGTGGCACCATCGAAGACACCGAACTTGTGGATGGTGTTGTCTTGAACCAAAATGTCATTGTCTCTGCTGGTGGTCCAACTCGCATAGAGAAAGCCAAGATCGGTATAATTCAATTCCAACTTAGCGCACCAAAACCCGATGTAAGTCCCCCCACTTCCGGCTCTGTTCTGTGCCCTCATTATGTGCAAAACCCAGATGGACAACACTGTCGTCATCAACGACTACCGCCAAATGGACAAAGTTATCAAAGAAGGTCGCCAATACTTGCTCAACATCTGCAAGAAGATCAAAAAAGCAAACTGCAACGTCCTTCTCATCCAAAAGTCCATCCTGCGGGACGCCGTCGATGACACCTCCCTCAGTTTCCTCAAGCGCCTCAACATTCTTGCTGTCAAAGACGTCGAACGCGATGAGATCGACTTCCTCTCGAAGAGTTTGGGATGCAAGCCGATTGCAGACATCGAAGCGTTCACAGAGGACAAGCTCGGATATGCCGATTTAGTCGAGGAGACATCACAAGCTGGAGCAAAGGTTGTCAAAATTACTGGTGTCAAGAACAGGGGTCGCACAGTCAGCATTCTCGTAATGGGTGCCAACAATCTCGTCGTCGAGGAGTGTGAGCGTAGTCTGCACGATGCCCTCTGTGTCGTCCGTTGCATCGTAAAGAAACGGTATGATTACCCTGTTTCTGATCGGGTGCCGTATATATTGAAGCTAACGTGTCAGAGCACTCATTTGTGGTGGTGGCTCACCTGAAATTCACGTTTCCCGCCTCCTTTTCCAATATGCCCAATCATTGAAGGGCATGGAGGCGTACTGCTTCCAGGCATATGCGGATGCGTTGGAAGTCATCCCCACCACCCTCGCAGAAAACGCAGGTTTGAATCCCATTGCGATCGTCACCGAACTACGCAATCGGCACGCCCTTGGAGACCGCAACGCGGGCATTAACGTCCGGACGGTGCGTGGCATTTGGCATCAGTAAAGAGTATCACTGCTGATGTTCGATTTCAGGGCTTGATTTCCAACATTCTGGAAGAAGATGTTGTGCAGCCTTTGCTTGTGTCCACTAGTGCGATCGAGTTGGCGACGGAAACAGTTTGTCTGCTGTTAAAGATCGATGACTATGTACAAGCTAGATAGTGAGATGTACCAACTACTTTTCAGGGTGCTCATGCGCACAACCGAAACATGAAACCATTTGTGTAGCCAGAACAATCAAGTGCAACACACTGCGTTTAGCTGCGCGAGAAAGGCACAAAAAAGAAGTGCCAGGACCGTGGATTGAACACGGGACCTCCAGAACTTCAGTCTGTTGCTCTCCCAGCTGAGCTACCCCGGCGATACTGTGTCGATTCTGCATCTCAAGATACTTCGGTTTCAATTTAGATTGATCTACCAAGTGCCAGCTCAGCCCACACTGTCACCTTCAGTGTATCTACAGCAAATCGTTCAGCAAGAATGTCTGGTACAGGCCCTCGCGAGAACGTCTTCGCCACGCGGATGGCATTGACGAACATGAAGCTTCGTCTCAAGAGTGCTGAGACGGGGCATTCATTGCTCGCCAAGAAGCGTGACGCACTCACAACGCGATTCAGAGCGATCCTCAAGAAAGTGGACGAAGTGGGTCAAACACAGCACGCACGTACAACCTTTCACGGCTGACCTGGCTGCATCGCTCGCAGGCCAAACGGAAGATGGGACGAGTAATGCAACTCGCGTCGTTCTCGATGGCTGAAGTCACGTATGCGACGGGCGATATCGCCTACCTCGTTCAAGAGCAAGCAAAGCTAGCGACGTTCCGTGTCAGAGCGACGCAGGAGAACGTCTCAGGCGTGCTCTTGCCGGCATTCGAAGTCGATCGTGTTTCGGGCTCAGGTATGATCCTCAACTGCCTTGTGGATTGGACAATAGCCCATTTAATCGTTTGTTGTCTTTCTTTTCAGATTTCAACCTCACGGGTCTCGGACGTGGGGGACAACAGGTGCTACGGGCAAAGGAAGTTTACGCCAAGGCGATCGAGACGCTCGTCGAACTTGCATCACTCCAGACGGCATTCATGATCCTCGACGAAGTCATTCGAGCCACGAACCGCCGCGTGAATGCTATCGAGCACGTCATCATTCCAAAACTCGATAACACGATCAAATATATCTTGAGTGAATTGGATGAAATGGATCGCGAGGAATTCTTCAGGCGAGTTTGGTCCGTAGCACCTCCGGCGGATGCGGATGGCTCACCGGTCAATAGATTGAAAAAGGTACAGGGAACGAAGAAGAAGCAAGCAGCAATCACTGCCGCCGCGAAACAGGCTGCACTAGATGAGGCTCAAAAGAAGCCTGTGAAGTTGATCAAGGCAGATGAGGTCACAACGAAAGTGGCTATGGCTGAAAGTGCTGCCATCGAAACGAACGTTGTTGAAGTGGCAGCCGAAGAGGGAGCTGTTGAAGAGGATACTGTTGAAAAGGGTGCGGTTGAAGGGGGTGCGGTTGAAGAAGGTGCAGTAGGAGGGCCGATGGTGGAGGAGGCTACTGCAGACTTACTGAGCACTAAGGACGAGGACGTGATTTTCTGACCCCTTCGCACAATGCCCCGTAATGATCCTATACCTCATACTTTGCAACGTGGCGGGTGTCGATCAAATTTCTGCTTGTTTCACTCGAGCGCTTCGGTGGAACCCGCTCGACATCAGTTGGTCATGGTGCATATCATATGCAGAACGTCGCATAGATACATGGTAGTTTTATGAAGTGCAGTGAAGAAAGTAAAGCGTATCCAGACAGTTTACTGGACGAAGATGAGTCAAAAAAGCAGTTAAATGAAAGGGGCGACATACGTCAACCATCTCCACATCATCTTTTTCGGTCTTCTTTCTGTCCTTGCGGTCCAAGATTGCTCGTCTGTAGCAAAGTTCAGAGCTGAAAGTGGTTAAGTACGGATTGACACACCTGTCTTTGTCAAGTTTGATGTTGACAATGACAACCTTTGAAGGATGAATACCAATAGGCACTGCTGCACCATTCGACTTGTCCCGTTGTACACGGTCGACGTAGACAACCCATTTCTTGCGGTATACTTGCGTGATCTTTCCTTCCCGACCCTTGTACTTCCCGCGCACGATTCTCACTTCATCCTCCTTACGGATGGGCAGCGACCGCGTCTACGTGTAAACCAGGTGGTGATAAGATTGGGAAAGTAAAATGGGCCCAATGGTCACGTACGTTGTACTTGCCTCGTAGTTCCTTCGAGAGAGGTGAGGACATGATTTTGCGGCGGACGGACGAGGGGGCACTGAAGTGTGCCTTGCGGGCCTTGCGTCGTGAGGAGGAAACGTCTATAAATGATGATGAGCACCGTGCTGGGTCGCCTCCACAAGTAATCCGTGGATCCATCCAAGCTATATCCTTGCCATCCAATGTAATCATCCAACAACGAAGTAC
The DNA here is from genome assembly GCA_038090315.1 of Xanthoconium stramineum. Classification (NCBI taxonomy): domain Eukaryota; kingdom Fungi; phylum Basidiomycota; class Agaricomycetes; order Boletales; family Boletaceae; genus Xanthoconium; species Xanthoconium stramineum. Next base: position 10,094 of record JBBPMO010000112.1, read on the forward strand.
TCAAAGTATATGGACCTGAGGCCAGCATAGACAGAAAGCAAACTAACCAGGGTTGTACTTCATCTTGATCTTGGAGACGTCGGTGACGGTGTCGGCGGGCTGGTATAGTGTGGATGTGGAGGAGTTGTTTGGTCCAAAGTTTGTACCTCGGAGTTTGCCGGGCCGCGCAAATGCTCCCACCAAGCCGTCAATCGGGCAGACATGTCTACCGACAAGGTACGCCCAACGAAACTAAAGTTTAAAGGCGACAAGACAAAGAAGAAACGGAAGCGAGACGGTGATGAAGACAGCTCCAGCAAGCAGCGGCGCATCGAGGAGGCGGAGGCTCCCGACGCCTGGGTCCTGCCGGAATCTGCAGCAGAAATACGCGGTCCTACGTTCCTCGTTCACCCCTCGGATCCCTCTCCTATCTCCGTAAATTTCGACTCAACACGAAACAGGATTATCTTGCACCCCCTTGACAAGGAGGGCACTTCCGAAACACCCACGTTGCTCGATCGCGAGCCCACCGAAGTTGCACAGGTATGGGTCACGACGCGTGTTGCGGGCTCCCCTACCATCAATCTCCGAACGGGCACTGGGGAGGGGAAGTTTTTATCCTGTGACAAGCATGGGATTGTATCGGCAAACAGGGAAGCCCGAGGTCCAGAAGAGGAGTGGACCCCGGTGGTTTTGTCTGACGGAATGGTCGCGTTCATGAACGTGTACGAAAACTATCTCAGCGTGGACGAGGTTGCAGGAGGTGCTCTACAGTTGCGGGGAGATTCTGAAGAAGTTGGCTTCAAAGAACGCTTTTGGGTAAAAATCCAAAGCAAGTACAAGAAAGAAGTCCACGAGGAGAAGAAAAAAAGGGAAGCCGGGTCGGAGATGACCGTCATCGATGAGGCGGGAGTCAAGTGAGTATTTCTTCAGTGATTTTTCCAGAGATAATATCAAAACGTGCTTGTATCTAGTCATCTGCATCAGGCATGGGGCGCAGGACGGTCCGTCACGTCGAAAGAAGATAAGAAAGAGGTGAGCCTGGTTATCTTTATGCACCAGTCGGAAAGGTGACACCATCCCACAGTTGAAACGTGCTCAGAAAGAAGGTCGCTTGGCTGAGGCAATGCTGGATCGTAGATCAAAGCTTAAGAGGTATGACCTCCATCATCCAACGAACTGTTAGCTTAAACCGTTTACAGTGATCGGTTCTGTTGAACTATATATGTTTTATCAGTGCATGTACACCCTATTCTGTTTCGTGTGTCATATCGATGGCATTCCTGCCTTCCGGATTGAAGAGCGTGCAATCTTTGCAATCCTTGACGATGGACAAACAAACGTTCTGGCAGTTAAAAGGAGTCCAAACCTTTTTCGCCAGACAAGAAATATGTCGACCACCAAAGCTTTCCCCACTGTCCCTATGCCAGAGCACAATATCCACACAGTCCGCGTGTTATTTCACGAAGCCCAAATGTCTGATCGACACTTTCGTATCTTCACAGTACGTTTTAATAACATTAAATACACCTGTTGATTTTTCTGGTTGTAGACAACCGTTAGGTACAACGCATCAAAATGTCTGGATGACTCGGGCTTCGTTTCTATCGAAGAGCAGGACCCCGTTGCTTTTCGACGCTTCCTTGACGAGGTTGGTGGTCAACCCTAGCTCCGGGATGCACCTCATGGAAATTTACATTCAAGGTCAAAAGATCTGATCCATCCATTGCTCCGAGATACCCGTACTTGTGGCCTGTGCTGGCTTACCTTAAGTTATACCTCGGCGGCAGGAACCGTTCGCGTCTTCCCCGTAAGACACATGATGCGACAAACCGGTTCACCCAGCGCAATGCTACGCCCCGCGTACCCATCTGGGTGAGGTTTGCTCTTTCGGTGTGTTCCTTGTCTGGTTGTAGAGAGGAACATAGCTGAACCCTCTGTATAGGAGAAGACTGGACGACCTCTCCGAGAGATTGAAGGAATGCGGTCCAACAAGATGGTAAGCTTCCAAATGTACACTACATGTCTGTTCGTTAATGATCCACAGCCGCCGCATGCGCGGCGTGTCACCCATCGAAGAACATGTCGCCAGCGGCCCGCGCGGGAAATCTGCTGCAAGGGGGAGCCTGTGATATCAGATTCAGAGACTGGCGAAAGTATCGCATTCCCAGTCCTCGCCGCCGACAATTGTCCTGCTGACCCCCCCAACTGTGTTTCCCCTGTCGGGCCGTCCAACGGATTAACTCCTCCCGTCAAATCTTTTTGGCAGTCAGTTGGCTCGTCCGTTGGGGCCGTCTGTGCCCACTTTGTCGTCGGGTAGTTGTTCAAGTTGTAAGTCTGCGTGGATGGTTGCCGTTCTGAAGTCCGAGGAGGTTGTCCCCCATGGTTGTTTTTTTGTTTTTTCTTTCGTGTCCAAACCAGTATCGCAAATGGATCGCAAACCTTTGTATTTTCCATCTCTGTTTGTTCTGTTGTTTGCCAAAGCCTTCGGTCACTAACAAAAAAAAACGCTACTCATGGTTCCGTTGTAGAGTAGTCTCATCATGGCTACAGGAATTAACCAACTTGTGGATAGCCATCGTTCATATGGGACTGGTTGCAGCTACGCCTGCGGCCCAGCTGAGGTCTAGGATAACCTTGTGCGCCAGACAAATGTACCAAGACACCTGGGCCTCGAATCAGGGAAGGTCAGGTACTGGCTCCGGGAACATTTCGAAAATGTCAGAACCGTGCATTCTTAGTCGACTACAGCACGATTGCACACAATTCATTTGGTTCCGCTGTTCCCAAGTGCGTGATCTCTATTGGCTTGATATTCAACGTTCAACCCTCGGCCCCAGGGGCTGACGTGTTCCTGACTATCGCCACTAGACACTTGCATCGTGTCTTACGTGCGATTACATCGCTCCCAATCGACATAGTCCAAACCAACGTTAAGCATAGCCATCCTCGCACGCCGGGACAATCTTTTAAAAATCAGCACATTGTCTACGTCAAGCGAAGTCGTTGTTGCCTGCAGAGGTCAGATTTTTATCCTATTCCAAGCGGTAGATTGCCTCAGCAACGAGGGAAGCTCCAGGTGTGGAAGCGGAGTACACCCTGGTAAGGTTTTCCCGACAGAGTGGTTGCCTTTATGCACGTGTTTGAAAACTATCTCAGCTGGGCGAAGCTGCACGGCGTGTTCTACAATTGCAGGGCGATCCTCAGGAAATTCGCGTCAGGAGACACTTTCTGTGAGGAATCCAAGTAACTTGAAGTACGAGAAGGAAGTCCGTGAAGAGGCTCAGATATAAAGGAGGTTGGGTTGGAGGATGACCACCACTCATGCGGATGTCAAGTAAGTCTGTTTTTGGTGTCTTTCCGGAGGGAATATAAAAACGTGTATCTTAGCCGATAGACTACATCGTGAGGCGCGGGCCGTAGGATTGTTCATCACGCCGAAATAACACAAAAGAAGAGTGTGGCCGGATGTGTCTATAGATCGATCATATTCGAGTGGTATGTGCTCTGTTGCTGAACGAGTCTGCTTAATCAGTTTATAGTGGTTCATACCGTAAAAGCTTTTATCTGTTCATGTGCACCGTAGTGCGCATCGTGTGTCGTATCGATGGAACTCGTGCCCTGGTTGACAAGCGTGTTTTATCAAGCAATTTTTGCAGTCGCGAACCCAGACAGGAAGTCCTCGATGGTGAACAAACAAACATTTTGGCAGTTAAAAGGATGTTCGCTCTCCAACTTCGATGGTCCCTTCCCAGCAAGAGTATGGTGACTACGGAAGCACGTGTCCGAGTCGAGAAAGTCGAAATGCCCGGGATCGTTTTTCATCGTGTCCAGGATCTTCTCGACGAGACGCGTATGTCTCCAATAGACTTTGGTGACGTCTCGGTACGTTCCTAAATTCACAGCCCTTAACGTCAAATGCATCTCTTCTGTTTTCTTGGTTGTAGAGGACCGTCAGGTTTAAAGCGAAAAAATATCTGGATATCTCGGGTTTTGTCCCTGTCGAACACCAAGACCCTACTGCACTCCGACGCTTTCTTGACGAGGTTGGTGATCAACCCTCTTTCTCAGTCGCACACCATTGTGATTCAAGTTCAAGGTCAGACAATCCCATCCTACGCTCGCAAAGAGGTATCCATACTTGTGGCCCGTGCTGGCCTACCTTGAGATATACCTTTATGGGAGACGTAAAGAACTTTCTCGTGAGCCTCCATACGATCCAACACAACCGTTCGCCCGGACCACTAGGGCCGCTCGCCCTGGAACAGTATCTGATATCCCCATTTATGTTCGGTTCGCCCTTTCGGTGAGTTTTTATGTCGGGTCGTAGAAAATGTAATTGAAATAGTGTAGGAGAAAACTGGGCGATCTCTCAAAGAAGTCTCCAGCGAAATTGTAAGGTTCCAGTTGTATATGGTTGCACATCTATTCATGAACGGCACCAAAGCGCCGCACACGTTACAGCCGAGCAAGATACCCAGAGGACGAACGCATCACACGGCCGGACCACAGTGGCTTCTACAACGAATTTATGGTTGCTGTCGGGTATCTCACACAGTCGCTTAGTGCCTGGGTTGAGAGCATCTGTGATTTTCTTGTTGGCGGTTGACCGTTTGGGGGATGAACATGTGCGAGGGAAACCGAAATGAAGTCCCTCCCTCCCTGATCTTTCTTTTTTTCCTTACTGTTCTTTCTGTTGGAACTTGAAAGTAATACCGCAAATCTGTAGTTGCCGGTTGTCGTGTTTGCCAAAAAGGCCTTTACGTAATTGCTAACAAAACCAAACAATTACGCCAATTGCCTTCGTGTAAACACACCCACATTCCGAGCTGATTCAAGTCTTTTTGTCTCTTGTATGGACAACCACCACCCAGGTGAAACTGTGATTGCAGCCAGGCCAGAAGTGTCGACCCTGGTCGGCAGCCTATCGACCGCCAACCTTGCACTTCTTTCACTCGCAATAGCCTTGTTCCTCCTCGTTGGTCTGTTTCATCGAGTATGTTTGATTGTACGCGCAGCTGACTCGAACACAGTCGTATCATATACTCGCGGAAAAACGAAGTCGAGAGGCAATGCTCTCCTGTTAGTTGGGCCTCCGGACTCGGGCAAAACTGCCATATTGTCGAATGTCAGTTCATCGCGTGTCTGCAAAGATGTACATTTTTGACGGCGAAAAAGATCAGTTGGCATACAATCAAACATTGCCGTCGCACACGTCGTTGCAGGCAAATTCTGTCCACATGACGCTGTCACCTACCAAAACGTTGCGGGTGATCGATGTTCCTGGACACCCTCGGATCAGGGACCAGTTTCGGGAGCATCTCAAGGATGCCAAGGCAATCGCATTTGTAGTCGACTGCAGCACTATTTCACGCAACGGTTCTGTCGTCGCCGAGTACGTTTTTTGCTGCTGCTGTGTTCAGGGGCTGACACGTTACTGACTGCCATATCAGACACTTGCATTATGTATTGCATGCGATCACATCGCTCCCGCCCACGGAGTCTACGCCGAGCTTACTCATTCTCGCACATAAAACAGACCTTCTAAAGGTAGGTGCTTCTTCTAATTCGGCAAGTGAGGTCGCTATTACGCGAGTCCGCACTATTCTCGAGCGCGAACTGGAGAAGAGGAGGGTTTCGCAGTCAGGGGGCGTTGGTGTGGAAAGTCTTGGCGCAGAAGGCGAGGGAACGGAAATGAGCGGCCTGGACTGCAGCGGTGCTGCGGGTGGCGCATTCAAATTTGATGAATGGGAAGGCGGGGATGTCGGGTTCCTCTCCACCTGGGTGAAAGTTGGAGAGGTTAAGGAGGAGGAGGACGGGCTGGACGGCTTGAAGGACTGGCTGAGCCAGCTTTCAAAGTGATAAATATGGCCAAACACTATTACCGTATAAATGACTGCGATATTTGTTTTGTTCCATCTCAACGCAACCATTTAGACAGTGCCCGTTAGATCCAGTTTCCAGGAATTACGTGGCGATTCGGTAATGCGGAGAGGAAGGTGGGTTGGGATTATGAGCACACGCACTTTTTCCGTAGTGCAGTGGGCGTCAGACCCTTCCTACATGCGTACATAGATTGTGCATAGTAGTAGTTGGCAATGAAAAGTGTGACATGTGACATTTGTGACAAATACGTGTCATGTCACGCTTAGCAAGGGCAATATTTCCACCAAGTTTAGTTTTGACATCTTATTCCTCGACAACCATCATGTTCATCATCAACTGGTTCTGGGACATCCTCGCGCAGCTCGGTATGTCCTTCATTCCTGTGGCTACGTCCGCTCAGATCATTTCTCCCACCCAGGACTGTTGCACAAGAACGCTAAAATCCTCTTCCTTGGTCTGGATAATGCTGGAAAGACTGTCTGTAGCCAGCGCTCGTGTCCGGCTCACAAGAAATCTAACATTCTGTTTGCAGACCCTCTTGCATATGCTCAAGAATGACAGACTGGCTCTTCTGCAGCCCACACTCCACCCCAGTAAGCGCCGTGTCCGCTTGTATCCCCTTAGGGTCTGATGTGTTCCTGCTAGCTTCTGAGGAGCTAGCCATTGGCAACGTCAAGTTCACTACTTATGATCTCGGAGGACACCAGCAGGGTGCGCAGTCCTTTCCACTTTCCAGTCTTTTTGGCATCTCAGGACTACAATCTTCACGTAGCTCGCCGCCTCTGGCGTGACTACTTCCCCGAGGTCGACGGTATCGTCTTCTTGGTCGACTCGGCCGACTACGAACGCTTCGCCGAGTCAAAGGCAGAGCTCGACGCGTTACTCTCCATCGAGGAACTCGCCAAGATTCCCTTCCTGGTCTTCGGGAACAAGATCGACGCACTCGGCGCCGTGAGTGAGGAAGAGCTTAGACACCACCTTGGACTCTACCAAACGACCGGCAAGGTTGGTTTTTCTCTCGTGCATCCCGTGGAGTAAAGTCGGTACTAAATCCTTGCGTTAGGGCAAGGTGCCGCTGAACGACATCCGTCCGATCGAACTGTTCATGTGTTCGGTCGTTCAAAGGCAAGGTTACGGCGAAGGTGCGTCCCCTCGATACCTACCCAGTTCTCTTCGTTAACGCGAACCGAATTAGGCTTCCGGTGGATTTCTCAATACGTACGTCTTGTTTCCCGTTTTCTCGGATGCACTGCTCACCTGTTTGGCAGCTATGATGGTACTTTGTTGGAGAGGAGTTGGAGAGTCATCCTTAATACTACGTTACCTGCCCATGTTCTCGTTATAAACACTTTCCTTCAGAGACATGCAACACTCCTGTCAAATCCATGCTTTGGTTCTACTGGACTGTCTCCCCCCGAGCATGTAACTCCTAGATTCCTATTTATAACAGGCTGGCATCACTATGAACGATCCAAGCAGATAAGGATGGGCAAGAACGAAGTGATGGATAGGAAGCGGTGCAGCTTCCATTGGTTATCGTATCATTCCCCGAACATAGCCTTTCACGATGCTCCCAAGCACCCATGCATGTCCTGCGACATAAAGCAAGCTTCTCAGCCACAGACCAAAGAACACGTCTTCTCCCAAGAACTCGAGCTTGTACGCTTCGGCGAGCCAAATAGCCTGCACGCCAGCCCAGACGACAACGCTCCACCACGAGAATCGGACACGTGGTGCCAGAAGGGGAAGGAAGAGTGTGTACCATAAAAAGTACTGCGAGGTGCACACCCGGTTGAACAGCACAAAGGCGGACGTCTGCACAAACCACGCGAACGGGAGGTCTTGGGCGTGTCGACTGAGCAAAAGGCCCGTCCCGAGGGACAGGGTGAGCTGCGGGACGAGGCTCGTGAGCGGCGAACGCAGCAGCTGTTGCGTGAGCGAGAGAGCATGATCGTCGAGCACGTCAGATTGACCAGGGTAGGTGAGATACGTGAGGTAAAAGTAGGGCGAAAAGTTGTGCCGATGGTCGAGGCGGTCCGCGTGATACAGATACGCTTCGTACAAGAACGGGCGTCCCCATCTGCAACAACCACGCCCCTCGGCGGTAAGCGGCGAATTCTCGATTGTAAAAGAAACGGGGGAAAAGGAAGACGTACATGGCGTAGCAGAAAGCCCCAAGGAGAAAGAACGTGCCCGCGCTGAGGATCCCGAAACGAAGCGTCCGCGTGCAGACGAGCGACTTGGCAAAGGTGAAACCCCAGCCGAACGTCGGTCGTGATTGGGCTGCGATGACAGTCACACAGCTCACGCCGTAGATGACAGGATAAATTTTCCAGTGGGTGCTGATGCCCAACATCACTGCGGCCGCGTCCCACCGGCGGTGGAGCGCGTAGTATAGTGTGAGGAGGACAAAGGTGCAGAGGATGGATTCAGAAGAGCCGCGCGTGGAGATGCTGAATACGAGTGGGTTCAGGAGGTGTGTTGCTGCAAGAAAAGTAGCCCATGCTTTCGCATCGATAATGGATGAGTTTTCTGCATCCCCGCTTTGACGTTGCGACTTCGCGTCACTGCTTCGTTTTGGGCGCGAGAGGATCGAGGTCACAAGTAACCGATATATGAGTACCCCGTTGACGAGGTCGCAAGCCGCAAAAAGATATTTTCCAAAAGACGCGTGAATGAGCTCGTTTGGAAGCAAAAAGACTGACAGCAGAGGCGTATAACGGTAGGTCTCGCGGTTGTACGGGCTAGAGAGGCATGGCGTGCTGGTCACCAACAGTAACCATGAAGATAGGGACGACTCACTTGCCGACGTTCAAGCTAAACTTCCTCGTCAACGGGCCGAGAGCGACATTCTCTCTGGTTGGATGGAATAGAAATCGCGCGGCGTCACTGAAGACGCGGTAGTCGACATCTGTATACTTCACGACGGAGTGGGCATCGTGCCACTCGCTGTAGAGAATGAGGCAGATCCTCAGGAATGCGGATGCGACCAGCAGCGTCCAGAATGAAGGTACGTATTTCTGCCAGTTGTGGAAGCCCCGGTACTGGCTCATCCTCTGTTGCGCGCTTGTCAGGTCAACTTGCTGAGATTATCAAGCTTCAACGTTTCTTAGTCCGCTCTATTCCAATTTTTTTGCAGGCTACGGTCACAGTGCAGGTAGCTTAGGCTACCATCGAGTATCAGACACATATACTTAGTTAAGGTACATGCAGCGGTCATAATTTCCTCCCTGATTGGCACCCCACCAGGCAGGGAAAAGATGAGCAGTACCTGCCGCCCCTTGGACAGCAAAGGACAAAATGAATACCATGACTTGAGTCCCACCGTCGAGGGCTGTCAAATGGTTTATGAGTGGCAATGTACAATGAAATACTGAAGACCATACCGGCACCGACAATGTAGTTGTATTTCTGGAACAGGCGAGGGTAACGGGTTCTGATCCACCATTGGGAAGCGAACGCGACTAAGAAGTAAGATAGGATGGAGGAGTTGATGCCCACACAGAGCCAACCGATCCACGCGCTACATGAAGTAACATAAGGAGGTTGAAATTATCGTGCGGAAATAGAGGGCATACCAAATGATAGGTGTGTATAAATAGTCGGCACGGAGTTTGGGCCAATAGCGGTGGATCAGCCAGAATGGCACCGGCACGGCGAGCCCAACCATATAGGCCCACGTTACCCATTGGTATCTCTTACCGGCAGCGAACAACTGGTGAGCGAGACCACCCCATGCAATAGCCTGGGAGTTGTATTGCTGAGGTTGCTGACCGGACCAGATGTTCGTTCCTTGAACAGAAAGCAGGATATCCCGCTGATTGTCGATGATAGAGTTCATCAAGACTAGAAGTAATCGTAAGAATTTGCAGGACGAGGGGCCACACTGTCTTACAGTAGTTCAAGATAGCCCCGAGAAGAGTACCCATGACCTGGGCGGTGAAAGAAGCACGAGGAGGGAGTTTAGCATCTGCCATAATAGATCAGCCTTTGTTATTAGCAGTAGTTCAGGAAAGACCTACACTGGCCGATTTTAAGGTCACGAAGCAACAGAGAAGCTTGCGAAACGGTGTCTGAAAAGAAGGCTGACAGTTAACCCACATCTCGTAAGTAAACGAAAGTGAACTGACTATAACTATACAGAACAAAGTACATGTTGGCCATCGGCTTGCCAGGATGCAAGTATCCTGCAATCATCTGTACGAATGTTTCTGTTTACAACCTTAGCTGAATGAATGGCATTGTCCGAAACGGGGGACTCACGAGTCGAGAGGGCGATGCCCGTAATGGCAGACAATGCTCCCAGGAAGAGGATGCATATTACTGCCAGGAGCACGGCTATGACGAAGCCCCACCATGGCAGGGTTGAGTCGCTCTTGTATATGACCACTAGAGCCACCACAAACGATACCACGAAGGTGGCGTAATACCAACTATTCGGGGCATCAGGGTACTAGAATGCATAGTGGATCAGCGGTTGTTATTGGAATCACCGATGGCCTAAAGCTCACCTTGAGCATTTGAGCGTAGTGAGGATCAATATCCTCGTCCCCCTCGGGTTGCTCCCGTACGCCATCGTCGTTCCAGAACTTCCAGTTAACGTTTCCCCACCTGAATTCTTGCCACTGCTTGCGAAGTTTGGTGGGTGACAACCAACCCCAGGCATCGCGTAGGTCATCGCGATTCCAGAGGAGTAAGTGGGTAAAGGTAGCTGCCAGACCCAGGTTCGTGGCAAGTAAATATACGACCCAGGTTCCGGCGTAGTACGGTAATCCCTGCTCCGCGAGGAGGGTGGGATCGACTTCAAAATCTGAATTCAAGATCAATAACTGGTCATAAACAGTGCCGTTTTCATAGAACAAGAGTTGTGAGAGCTACAAGTTACAATCAGTGAGTTACCCAGTGACAACATACCTGCACGTACGAAGGGGAAGTTCTGTGATTTCCACGTGTTGTTATAGAAGATACCAACGAAAACCACCCTACCAGAAGCATATCAGACAAGTCGGTAGAGTATTTATGGCACACGCACATGCATAATATATTCCCAATGAACATGGAAAGCTAGTGACGTGTTAGCCGCAATGATTAGTTACGTGGTCGGTGGTCAACTTACCTGGGCCTTCATGGGAATCGTGAAAGGGTTATAACCGCCCGAAATGTACTACAATCTTGAACATCAGCTATGCTACTAGGGCGTCGGTCGGTGAAAACTGACCTGCCAGTCGAAACAAAAGGAGAGGAGACCAAGCCCTTCATTGCCGTTACTCCCGCCAAATACTCGAGAGACGGCCGCGTTGTTTGGCGCAGCAAGACAGAAGATCGACAAACCAGTGAGAAGGGGGAATATCCACTCCGGGAAAAGTTCCCAAATAAAGATGCTGAATTCTGAATTAGGCTACCGACCGAAAGAGATAAGGCGGGACCTACACTCCGAAGACTATATAAAACACCCTGAATTTACGGCGGGCAGTCAGACCATCACGGTAGAATGCGTCAAACATGGAGATGAGCGGAAGCACACTGGGATAAAGCATCTTGGAGGGATATAAAAGAACCGCTTGTTCATCACAGTGCGTTAGGAGACATGATTTACACAACCAAGATAAACTCACGTCTTAGCACACCACCAATGCCATAACCAAGGAGCTGACTGGAAAACAACAAGAAGATGGAAGCTGCGGCGTTGGGTGTGATGTTATAATACAGGCGCTGGACGGCAAGGACTTCCGTCGCAAGCGCTGAGTTTGCTGCTGCGCTAGCCATGATAATGATGAACGCATGTTCCTTTTTGTTGAAAGGATGCTGGACAGGGGTGAGATGGATGGGGTGTGAGTGTGAGTGAAGCTTACTGGGTTCAGATAGCGGAATAAGCTATAGCGGGGGACGAATGTCTCCATCGCAACTCCGAGAATGTAGGAGATGATGGCGAGGAACATCAAGGACACCCCGACAGTTTGCTGGTGATAACGAGATAAGAGAGTGGGATCCTGAAGAGACCACGTTGGAACTCACCGGTTTGAAGTAATAAATCTCAGCTATTTTGCATAATGAACAGAAGAAAGGCCACAAGGGAAACGAACGTACCCAATGAACCACCAAAGGCAGAGAGACCCAGCCCGAGGAAGAAGGCGCGGAAAGTCCACGGGTTGAGAGAGGGATCATCATCGACAGAAATGACGTGCGTTGCAATCTCACGTTCGCTGTGGAGAACAGTCTCCGAGGCTTCATAGGGGGGAGGGGACGTAGTTTCAATGTCACCCTTTGTATAGTACGCCTTCTCGTCCCTTTCCAAGGACTTTTCGTCGCTGGTGCCGTGCAGCACGTCCGTGGCTGTGGATGGGTGGATGTCGGGACCTCGACTGTCCATGAGTGGAGACATCAGGTACGGGGTACGGGGATCGTGATTAGAGATACGGTCGGTTTAAGTACAGTGCCGGCACGAGAAGTCCCAAGCAATGGATGGATAAAATGCCATATATATTGAGGCGGGTAACGGCATCCATGTGGACCGAATCAACTGTCCTTATGCGATCAAGACTGGATGCCTACCAAAAGGGAAATGGCAAGAGATGAGCATCGCGATAGCCGTGGCGTTGCCGTGTTTCGCCAATATGGCGACGTTTGGATGATTTGAAGCAGGTACCTCAGGTCCACGTAGCTACGTGGCCATGATGACAGCTATCATCGGTAAATCTGAGCGTTCCATCTTGTCTGGTGAGCATGTAATATTGCGTTAGTATGGGTGCGAACCTGCGTCACGACATTCTTTCGACCGCGAGTCCACATGGTACGAGGAATAGCAGAATCAGAAGAGTCGGAACAAGGATTGGTTCTCCATTAAAATGCTCCGAGCAACGTGGAACAGGCCCGGGACCTCTGATACCCATCACCGATGGTTCTGAAACTTGTTTTGCTGTTGATGCGAACGGCTACGGCGACGTGTATTCCACCGTACACATGATGGAGCCACTTGCAGAGTCTTGACTAGCTTGACTGTTAGACGGAGTATATATGAGCCCCGTCCAGCCACTGGATGGCCAGCGGGAGCAAACCGACCGTATATATCCAGCTCTCTTTCAACGCGGGTCAACCACTCAGTCTCGGTTAACGATATATATCTTCCAATGGGTGATACAAACGAACGTTTGCTTGTTCAAATCGGCTCGTACAACACGAATCTCCAGGCTGGCGCAGGACTGCCTCAGGATCTCGTCGACTGGCTTGCTCCCACGTTTCAGGTTTCTTCTTTCCTCTCCAAGGAGCAGAGAGCACCAGACATCGTCGCCATTGGGTTCCAAGAACTACTCCCCCTACACCTTGGACGTACGTCTTCCAGCATGTATACAAGAATAACGGGTCTGACCAACGTGCAGTCGCTGGACGCTCAAAGTCTCTCATAAACGAGAGGGATGTGCACATACGCACTCAGATAGAAGCACATGCCCCCAACAAGGAGTCTTATTCCCTCGTCGCCAAAGTCGTCAACGTCGGCGTGGCATTGCTCGTGTATGCCCGGGACGACACAATTGCTCGCCACGTATCCGACGTGCAGACACAGTGGACCGGTACCGGGCCCGCATACATGGGCAACAAGGGTGCTGTAGGCGTAAGATTCCGCGTCGCCGACCGTGGATCGAAAGCTGGCGAGGTCTTCACGTCAGTACCTTCGCCCATCGTGCTCTCAGGCTCACAGCTTTTCGCAGTTTTGTCTGTGCCCATCTCACGGCCCACGAGAGACTCCTCAAACATAGGATAGCAGACTATCACCACATCGTCCGGACACTTCTCTTCCCAGGGTCGCCTTCGTTTCCCAATGAACCACTTACGACCATGTATGCTACGTCTCACCTCTTTGTCCTCGGCGACCTCAATTTCCGCGTCTCCATACCCCCTTCACACCCCCTCCGTACGGCATCTCGTGGAGAAGAAGCACTGTCCATGCTTACCGATCAGAAAACACGAGAAACTCTAAAAGAGTACGACCAACTCGTCAATGAGCACCGCAACGGACGTGTGTTCATTGCCTTACGAGAGGGCCCTTTCTGGATGTTCAAATGCACATACAAATACGTGCTAGGTGAAATCGACCAGTACAAGTATGGGGTCCCTGTCTTAGTGTTCCGCCGCCCATACTGAGAATCCCCATATTTTAGCACAGGACGAACGCCATCATGGACAGATAGAATCATGTACACGACATACACTGACTCACCGTCTGCGCCGGATCAATCGAACATCACAAACATTCTGTACACGTCCATCCCCTCGTATGTCACCTCGGATCATGTAAGTTTTCCCCATCATGACGCGCATCGCTCATCTTGCCTTCTTTTTTTTCGGTAGAAACCGGTAGTCTCCCTTCTTCTCCTTCCAGCAGTGCACACTTTACCCGACGCTTCGCCATCCACACCTACAGAGACAGTGCCACCTTCGACCCCTCCACGCCTTCGCCTACCCTCGACGTATAACCCTACTCCTGACCCTTTTGCAACCATCAAGAAATACACGGGTCGCGCATTGGATCGCATCGTCGGTTATGCATGGTGGCTCCTCATCATCGTCGGTGCAGGTTCTACCGTCGTTGGCATTTTCAATTTCTTTTGTGTCTACGCGAGTTGGAGGTGGCTCGGACGGTGGTGGGGGTCCTCGAACGGAAACGGCGGCCCAACGGTTGTGGATGCCGCATGAAGCTGACCAAGTGGGTCATGCGGGAGAAACTTGTGGCCATGTCTCTGCCGAGGAAGAGGTTTTCCTTGTGTTTTTTTCGGTATGTACGTATTGTTGGTTTGTGATCCGAACATTAGCACTTGCCCAAGGGGGCCGAGACACCGCTATTGTCTCATACTGCGAATGCGGACTGTATGCTGCGCCATCTTACGGATACGTAGATGACACGCAAGTTACACACCAGGCTCTGTATCAACTCTGTATGTATGTATAACCGCGGGTACCCGCACACATCGTGGGGGCCTACCCAAAACAAGTCCAGTATCTTACCCAACTGAATCTCCGTCATCATTCCCCCGTTATCGCCGCTCAACGATCTCAGCACCTCCATCAAGCTCGATCTCAGGGGTCGCCGTGTCTTGGCTGTCTTGTTCGTTCCCATCTCCAAGTGCAACATGATCCGCAACCGGTTCGGAAGGAACGCGCAACAACGAAAGAGAAATGAGCGCGAGCAATGACGTACACATCGACACGACCATAATAGCTTGCGGGAATCCCGCGACCGTGTTGAAGTAGATAAATCCATATAACGCCGGGCTGATGATCTGGGAACTGTCACAAGTGAATGACACGAAACGAATACGCGATGGTGCACATAGGGTGGCGGACGTGAGGTCGTCAGCAACGCTTACAAGGTGGCTCGGGAACACTCACAAAAGAGCCTGTATAACGCCGAGTGCACCGAAGAGTTTGCCAATTTCCGCCCGGTCATGGGAGCGACGATTCGCGTAAAGATCTAGTGCGAGTGCCTGGGCGGCAGGCGAGAATCCTGCACCGAACGAATTGACTGTGCCCGCCAAGGTAAAGAGTGTGCCGGTACTCGCGACTGCCATGCCCAGGAAAGCTATGGTTTCCAACGTCACGGAAACGCGCGCCAATGTGAGATCAAAACCAGGAGATCGAGGAGCAGCCAAGCGTTGTTCCGGCACGTTGGCTCGAGCTGACACAGGTGGTGAACTGGCATTACGGGATGGAGAAAGACCAATCGTGCCTCGCAGGGGTTCGTCGGGGTTGGAGGGGAGCTGGATGGGGGCAGGTTTGAAATATTTGATAATAACTGTAGCACTTGAGCACAATATTCCACAGCCAGAACGGGACTCTTACGTGGCAAAACGGCCGTCAAAAAGATGGCGCGTGTAGCGCCGATAAATGAGACATAGTAGCTTGTCTGATTATCCGAGTTATCAGTAAGCGAGCGAACCAGCTGGGTTTTAGGACCCACAATCTCTGGCGTCCAGTTGAATTGCGCAGCAGCATATTGGAATTTGTAAGGGACCGCACCCTATATGAATGACGATGAGTAAACTAGTCACCGATAAATCATGACGGCGCGTACGAGAATACCCGTTACAAGTGCATAGGCGATAACAAGGAAGCATAAGCTCCAATCCCTTCCTCCCTGCTTCACTGAACTTGCATCCAAAGATTTCTCAGGTAGTAAGACGACGAGTGAACTAAAGAACCCAGTGATATTCTTCAGAAGAGCGCCAGCGCGACCACCGGACGCTTGGTTCGCTTTTCCCTGTCTCCGTCGTAGACGTGCACTCCGTGCCCTTGCGCGAGTAAGTGGTTCAGGAAGGGCAAGTAGAAGGAGAATGGTGTATATGCCGTGTAGAATGGTGGCGAAATAGAAAGCGGACAATAAAGTCCCCGTCGAGCGTATGAGGAGGCCAGCAAGGGCAGGTCCGACAGCCACACCCGTAAACATCAGACCAAGTAAAAGTGAGAAATATCGCGATCTGCACAATCAATGTTTCAAACAGATACGGTGGAAGGCTATACCAAGCACAACCGACCTTGTGGACGGGTTCGTTGTATCCGCTAAGTATGCGTGAGCAGCCGCTACTCCACTCGGCATGCCTATGCGTGAAGATGATTAATCTTGCTTTCGGTAGACCGACCCTTGAATGAGGGTTGATACTCACTTCCACAGAAACCCTCAATCAAGTAACCAAGTAGAGGGAACCAATATCCGCCCGGCAATATATCCACAAACCATGCGGTGAGGACGTGAGTGAATTCGGTCACAAAGAGACCGAATACAGAAACAAAGAGGACAACCCGTCGTCCATAACGGTCAGACAGCTGGGGTAGGTGCCCTGAGCCGAATAGGCTACCGAGGCTTCGCATACACTTACAGATCCCCACCAGCTACCTGTGATGCAACTGATTATTCCCATAGAAGTGACGAAGACTAAGAGCAAGTTCAGACAGACGAACGACACGGCATCTGGTGCAAATGCAAACCTGCGTTGAGTCTTGCAACGACTGCCTGCACGACTGGATCCGAAGCACACTTTTGCTCGGAACCAGGTCCTTCTGAGGTATAGTCTAACGATGAGGTGTACGTGGAGTTTGAAAGGAAAGGGGAGACTGCGTTGGCAACAATCTCCCTGCCACCAAAGAGGTATGGAATTGCTGCGTTAGCGACATTGACGTTGTATGTCAACGGGAATGCAAACGAATGTAAGGAATTGATATCCGCGAGATATTCCGGTCTGTGAACACGACACGCAAGGGCGGTGTACAAGGCTACCTTGGGAGCAAGCAGAGCAGCGAATCCAATGGAACTGAAGAATGTGCCGACGATGAGCCTTGCGGAAAAGTGTGTCAGGTGAATGCCACACGGACATATGCCATGACTGACCAATAAGGGGATGGCCTCCTCCACCAAGGAAGTTTCCTCCATGAAGAAACTTCACGAGCATGATCTTGGTCTTCCTCCTCTTGGGACAGAGGGGAATGAATCTGCTCCTCACCGAGGAGAGCAGCCTGTTCGTGATTTGAGTGAGAGTATTCGGAGTCGTCGAGTCGGACAGTGTACTCCGCGCGTTCAGAGGTGGTCATGGTCAGCGCTAGGAGGACCGTCGTACGTACAAGTGGAATTCAATGTCCGAGTATAATCGGGCGACAATGTATTTGGTTATGTCAAGCGTCGCGTAAGCTGCCTCGATCATTACATACGTCCGCTCACAACTGCCTACGATCATGGTGAGCTCGATATACGGTAAATTTATGTAGGACTGCAACTCAAAGGCGCAAAGTCGCACACAGTCGATATCCCTCAATCCATAAAGGATTCGCTCCGCAAATTTCGTTTCGCAAGGCGGAGCCAAGGGAGTGCTGCGCTCATCGTCAAGATCAACAAGAAACAGCTCATCATGGAGGAGCAAGAGCAATTCGACAACATATCCATAGAGGACCTCGCGGAGGGTACTTTGATTGAATTGATCGCGGATTTGGATGGATAACAGGACCTTCCACAGAGCTCCCAGAGAACTCACCAAGATACGTCGTGCTCTCCTACGAGCTCAAGCACAAGGACGGAAGAACTTCGTTTCCATTGGTCCTTATCAATTGGACTCCTTCTTCATCCGAGACTGGACTCATGACCCTGCACGCGAGCGCGCTTTTGAACTTCCAGAGTGTGGTGCGTGCAATACTCAGACAACGTTTGGTCACAACCAACATTTACCCCCAGGCGGACATATCCAAAGTCATTGAAATTAGGGATGGACCAGAGTATCTTACAAAGGACGTTATCGATGCACAGCTCCTCTCATCCTGACCGCTCTCATGTCACGCGTACAAATAAACTCCATGACCTGCTTAGGCAGCCATTGGCATCAATGACATGTGTGGCCTAACGATTACCAACGCGTACTCGATCTTGATCTCTCATTCTGGTACCGCTGTCAACGCACCAATCATTCGGTCGTGCGGAGTTTATAAGATACAGAATTTCCGAGAAGCGTCCCCAACTTTCGGTGCATACGTCTCCTTACAAACCCTCCGTGGACGAGCCCAACAACAATAAACCGATGAGTGCGGGTCGCATGCCTGTCGTCCGCTATCTCATGGCAGCCTCCAAATTTGACATAAATTCAAAACGATCAAACCTATGGGCGTGACAGAGGAACTCCCGTCAATCTACATTTTCCGACTCGGACATTGGTTGTCATCCTCTGGCGCTAGCGGTTGACGCGATGATGCTGCCATGTGGCTGATCCTTTGAGACGAGGTAATTCGGATAAACCAACCACTTACATCTGTCATGTTGAGATACTCCCAGCAGGTGAGTTAGTGAGATCATACACATATCCCTAAGACAGCAACCTTATCAGAGAACAAAGCCATATTGATGAAAATGATGCAGTGATTACTCTTGTCTAATCTTGCAGAAGAGTCCACTCGCGACATCGAAAGCTGGATGGCGAAATATGAGGTCATTTCTCAACCAATCTTGCGCACTATGACGCCCCAATGACACCCATTCCTGTTGCTAATATATCTCAGTCTCGGAATTGGGTAGAGTTCCGGTCTTCATCGACTCACTTTCTCACTTTTGCAGCGTGCCGCATCACACAATCCGTAGCTTACCTCGACTCCTTTCACATTCACAACGAGTAAGTACGCGTTTACCCGTGCTCCGAAGTAATAGGACATGCTGAATGCCTTCGATAAATTGAAACATGGTACTTATGGGTTTCAGATCCTGTCCAAAGCATTATTCGGCCGAGGTTGGCTTACATTATGAAAAATGCAAGAATTTCCTGTTCATAACAGGTGTCAGACCTTGGTGCAGTCGTTAGGTTTTATCTGCTGCGTGGCAGCGATACTTGGGTTATCTTGTAGTTCTCACTGGAGTGATTCAAAAGAGGTAACATACCTAGACAACATGTGGTACGGCAAAAATCTTCGTCGTAGCCTTTCCAGGTGAAACAGCACGAGGGAAGGCGCACAACGAGTGCTGGAATTTGAACGCTTCTGTGACTCCGAGCGAAGTCAATGATTGGTATGAATATGTCCTACCCAAGGCTGAGCACCTCCGTATAACCTGGCACACTCCGAATGCGAGACGCAATGGTGATGTATACAAGAACTGTGATGATTAGACACATGCTCTACTCCCTAGGGACGAAAGGACTGGTAACACGTTTGGATGGCGCCTCAATGATTGCTGGAAGGCCCTTGGCCATTTCCTTCGTACCAGCTGGGAATGGAAGATCATCCACGCCTTTGGGTAACACCTTTTCATACTCTCCCTTGGCCTGATGAGCTTTCGCCACGCTAACCATTTTCTTCTTGGCATCACGAATAAGGACCTGAGCATCATCCACGCCGGGGACGGCGCCCTTGAGGAAAATCAGGTCGAGTTGACTGTCCACTCGTATTACGATAAGGTTCTGAACGCTGACACGTTCGCCGCCGAGTCGACCTGCCATCTTTTTACCGGGCCAGACACGACCGGGATCCTGGACAACACATTATGTTTTACCATAGTTGGTAACGAGTCGAGGACATGACAAACCTGATGGGCTCCGGTAGCTCCAGCAGAGCGATGTGATACGGAGACACCGTGACTTGCTCGCAACCCTTTAAAGTTCCAACGCTTCATGGTGCCTTGGAAACCCTTGCCAATGCTAGAACCTGCGTCAACAAAACCACACGTTACATGTTAGAGTTGTGGCTCACGAGTTGGCTATAACATCTACGTATTGCCCAGGGACGAAGTGAACGGCCGATAGCGTGGTACCTTATCGAAGTTGAGGGCGGACTTATGACCTATTATGTCAAGTAGGACATGAAGACTTACCAACGGGAACATGTGCGTCCGGTGTAACTGGAAACTCCTTCACAATATACTTGGGAGGTACCTTGGCTTTTCGGAAGTGACCCTTCATTTGGCGCGTCGTTGTTTTCATTGGGCGGTCAGACGCGCCTAGTTGAACAGCGTGGTACTCGGTCTGGTCTGGTCGCTTGTACACGATGTTGGCCGTGACTTGACAGTTCTCGAGCTGCAGTATACTCAGTGACGACGAGCTCACGACGGGTCTCATTACATACCTGGAGAACGGTCACGGGAACACGTACGCCATTGTTATCCCACATGGCGGTCATCCCTCGCTTCTTTGCTACGAGACCGGTACGAATCGAGTCTGCTGACCATTTGGGAGCGTTGGTCGAGCTCGACGTGTCGGCTTGCGCGGCCTGTGCATGTCTGGCGACCGTGTTATGAAGTTGCCTGTACTGTCGTAGAATTTGGCGGGGATTTTGCGAGAACGTCCAGGGTCTGAACATCGTCCACGTTCGGGCTCGAGTGATTAATTCGCGGAGGAGTAACACCAAAATGTTTTCCCTCTTTCCGATGTTTCCTTTTAGGGAACCCTTGCATCCCGACGCCGACCAGTCTCAAATTCGCGAACGCTCAGATGGAATGGAACATTGGCCTGGACATGAAAGGGCAAAGACGACGGAAAAACCGAATGATAAGGGGAAACAAAAAGAACGCCGTGTAGAACCGAGCTTTTGGCAATGGCCCCACCTAGAGCACGGGTCGATTGGCAGAATTACTTTGGTCCTCAAGGACGGGAGAGTGCAATGGAGCAGTGTCGTTGATACATCGCACGGTATGTGGATCTTGGGTGCGTGCCGTTCCGTACTGATTCGTGTTCTAGATACGAGATGGTTGCCCTTGGACAGACCAACAAAGGTTTTTCCTGAGACACGTTCCCCCCAGGTTGACACACATGAACATTCTGCCCGTCAGCGCGCCGAGAATGGAGTGAGGGCCCACCCCTTCTCTTAATTATGACCGATTGACACAGTGTGATCCAGATACAGTACCTCCGCACCTATTTTCCAGATGCTGACTTTCCTGGAGACTTGTTAAGGAGCACACTAGAAGCGGACGCCAGAGAAATGCGCAGTTCGAGAGCTTTCAACCCTTTTCTCGGAAATACACTGGAGATCATACCCTGTCATCACACACAAAACGAATCCACCGTCGTGTCCCCGATGGGTGAACTTGGCAGAGAGCTTAGTGAGAACAACTGTATTCTTCACGTTAAATTATATACTCACGCTCCTCCCAGACATATCTCGATTTAGTTTGGATGGATGGGGAAATATGGTATTTAACCCCACAGGGTCCCCGTCTTTTGCGTTCGAGACGCCAGTTCTGCAGATCTCATCTGCGGTTGGACCATCTAGGTGGATTGTCACACCCTTTAACACCTTACTGGTTCGCACATATACTTCATCGTCTCTCCTCCGCCTAGAACGTTCAAAGGTCACGAGAGAACTTGACATTACGAGGTCTGAGGCTGGTGGTGTTCCAATCGTGGATTCCAGAATCCTAGCTGGCGGTCCTGACATCATCGTGGTTAACCGAAATGGAATGGTGTACAAGTGCAACACGTATCACGGGGGCAAGGCGATGTATGTAACGACTACGGCTTCAAACGCGTTGCCTAACCATTGATTGGACAGGCAGTTGGTTAGAGCCGACGAAGGCAATAACGATGACCAATTTTGGCAACTTGGAACCACTGCGCGGAACGATGAATGTTTTCTTGCGTCTTACAAGGCCATCAAGCACATTGACTTGAGGGTACGCGTGCATTTTCATTGGTGGAGAATACCTTCATTGCAACTTGACAGTCAGCAGGCTCGGTCGCGGATGTATTCTCCCTCGATCACCCGAATGCAATTGTTACATCTTTCGAGAGTCCGATGGACGACCACATCAGTCGGATGACCACTACTTCCGACCTAATATGGCTTGATGATCGCTTCCGCAGACGACCTCTATTAAGCTTTAAACATTACCGAAGTTTCGATAGGACCCTCAGAGTACTAACTGCCAACATTAGTGGTGGTATGAGATCTCTCTCTCTTGCTTCGCAGAGTGTGCACTTATCAATGAACTCAGCCTCCTTCTCACTCTTAACGTCACGGAGAAATAACTTTGTAACTTTGTATGATGTGAGCAGGGAATCTGATGGTCTCTTGCATTGCAACTCCGTTCCATCCTGTTTGCCGCACAATGGACCGGTGTTTACAGCGTACGATGGGCACGCGCTTGCTGCACTACCTTCGGACACGGAGTTAGCCTTCTTCCGCCTCTGTCAACGTGGAAGCATCCACCGGCAAGATATTCGTATTACTCGAGCTGATGAGGACCAACCAAGATCCGTTCAAGGCCGTCGTGTCACTCATCAGTGGGATGAAGGTGTCCAGAAGCTGGAAAAGCAGGCTAGTCAGCTGCAGATTGACTTTGGGCCAGCTGCAGACAGACATTACACTGAAGTGAACCTTCGCGGCGCTTACGAAAGTTCGTTACTCCCCCTCAGCATCAGCATCAGTTCTGATAATCAATACAGATATATTCGCAATTTCGGATGATGCTAAAGGGACCATAGATCACAATGTATCCAGAGACACAGTGGCTAGATTACCTGACGTTTGGCAGGACGTCGAGGAAGTCGCTGAGAATATGCTGACAACGTGAGGTGTAAGTTTTCTTCCCTGCCTTGGTGTTGACATGTTACCTTCGAAAGGTTGGACGTCATGGCTGGCACTAAGAATGGAAATAAACACACTCTGCACACAAGCTTCCTCACCAGCGCCAACACGATGCAAACCTTTGACGCTTTGATGCGCGGTGGGGTCGCCACCCAGGAACTCGCTGCTCGTGCAAAGTGGCATTACAACATTCAGGACACGTCGATTCCCGCTCTAAATTGCCACTCCGTTAACTGCAATGCTTTGAATGAGCAGTTGAAAAAGTTGAACCTCGTGTCAGATGTCGAAGGAAATGACCCTTCTGCGCGGCGCGAGACTGAAGCCCGGGAGCAATTGGTTGTTGACTTGGCTCTGTCCAACGACGTGTACTCCGCCAGGCAACTCCACTCTTCTGCCACAGATGAGGCAACAAGAGACACCATGACACATCCTGCGGAGATATCTCATATGGAGGAGCCTCCTGAAGTCAAATTTGGATATTTCCGCCCGATCCGCAAGTCAGGCGTTGACCACTATGCGAACAAGGATCCAGACGGCGAGCAGGACCGAGGTGTTTCAAGTCCACTTGGGGTGCGACTTTTGCTCGCTGAGTGGAAACTGGGAACGGATCCAAACGACTACGTGTACCGGGATCCTTATGGCCTTGCGGATATGGATGAACAACCAACCACACAGTTTAGGAAGGCACCCGGTACAACACCAATGACACAGAAAAAGCAGATGGCCCCACAGCGACCACCTGTTGTCGTTGCTGCGGCTACACAGCCTCCGGTAGTCCACACTTTCGAGCGTGCCCCTCCAGTTACCCAGAGTCAAGTCATACAACGAAGGCATTCGCAGCAGATCGAGCCTGGGTTAGACGCGTTTTCGCAAGAGCCGCTGATGAGTACGCAGGTGCTTCCTGGTCCGTTTGGTGGTCGACCAGCTGCTGGAAAGAAGCCAGCCAAGAAACGGATAGGGGGGTTCTGATGGCGGTGATTTACCAGTGTACTATGTAGACTTTGATGTGCTTGTGAGATTCCAGGAATGTGATTACCGATGTGATGGATTTCGGACTGAACCGGATTTGGCAACTTGGTTTCAGCATCGTTCCAGAGGCGCCCGAGAAGCACCTTAAATACCGAAGTCCGGTAAGTGGAGCACTTTATCCTTGCTACTCCTCCCTAATCCCAGAGCTCACAAGACTCACGGGACGAAACCGTCTGGCAAATCCTCACAACCGACGCGCAAAGCGCACGAGACTGGGCTACGCAGTAGTCCAGCCCTTGATCTGCGCGCCATGGATGGAACGAAGTACGTTTTGAACTTTTGACTGAACCGATCCGGGATAGACGCTCATGCTTCTGAAGGACGCCCCATAACCCTTGGTTCGATTATGCGGCGTTAAACGATGCTCTAAAACGTACGCTTCCTCGAAAATGACCCTCCTACCCTACCTTAAACATTCGCAAACAGGCAACAAATCCGTAGTATGTGCTCTTACGGCGAGCTATATATCTACCGTTGCAGGGTATCCAGTATGTCTACCTTGCCTGACAGAGAACGGAACTCTGGCTTATCGCGATTGGCACAGTTGGATTCGTTGAAGTCGAGGCTGCAGACCACCAAAACACGGGTCTCCGTCCCGAAACTAGCATATCTGGTGTATCAGGAAGAGGGCGTGAAAGGGTTTTATCGCGGGTTATGGATTCCTCTCGTCACGATATCATTCGTCCGTGAGTACTTTCATACCTGGCAACACATTTCCTGGCTGAGTAGCTTGAAGGTGCTGCATCGTTTACCATATACAGTGATACGAAAGAATATTGTCGTAACCATGATTATTTCTCTCGAAATAACATGTCCGACGCGGCGATTGCTGGCGGTATTAGCGGCGCCCTGTCGGGATCTCTGATCTCCTTTGGAAGCGCGCGTGCGTCTGCTGTCTTCTCCGACTGCCTCCACTAACTCCCGATGTCAACAGCATTCGAGCTCGTAAAAGTAATGTTCGTAATTACGAAGCGAGATCAATGTCCTGACACCTAGTCCCTCAGGTCCGCAGACAACTCGAATACAGCATTGCTTCGAACAAAGGGGTCCATTTGGCGAAGGTGCCAGGCACTCTGGAAGCGATTCGCGACATGTTTAAGATAAACGGTTTATCTGGCCTCTACATCGGTTTTCGTTTACACTTTGGTTCGTGATCTCATTTGCGTTTGTTGTTGCACTGAGTACCTGCGATTCCTATCGTTATGCAGTACGCGACACGGCCGGTACAGCATTATATTTCTTTGAATATGACGCCCTGCGTCATCTCCTAGGCCGACAACGTTCAGGCGAGCAGGGACCAACACCTCCCTGGCTACCTATACCCGTTTCTCTCATTCCCTTTGTATGTGGTTCGGTTGCCGGTGTCACTTCTTGGGCACTGATCTACCCGTTGGATGTGTGAGTTATTTCTCGACTGGATTGCCTGTTTTGACTAATCCTGATGATACCTCTCTCTAGGGTCAAGACTAAGATTCAACAACGTGCTTTGTCCGGCATGCCGCCCAGAGGAGTCTGGGAGACTCTTCGCCGACTTGTACGGGGTACGCCAGAGCTTAATGTCATGGTTCATGCTTTTCTCACTTGTATTTCAAGGTCCTAACCCGAAAGATCCCAAACCAGTGCTCGCTGGAATAGCACGGATTTATCAAGGTCTCGGTGTGAGCGCGGTGCGAAGTATCACCACACACGGACTCTTGTGGACTTTTTTCGATATCACGTCCCATTATATCGACCACTTACCCTGATCCCATGTCCACCTGAGACCTCGACTGACATCACTACTTAACTGACCACTGACACTCATGGCTCGACGGCGAGCAACATCCACCCAAATCACCGGTTCACAACCCATAAATTAGACACTCAATCTGTATCATAGCACCATGGGCTAAATTTATAACGCAAAGCAAGATGGGCATCGTAATTGACATGTACATAGGGGTATATCATTCATGTTTGTGAGTGGAGAGCAATTGGTTGTTCCTTTGGATGGGCATGGTACATCGTAACCCGGGTCCTACTGTGCCACGTTGTTACAAGTGCGTTGATCGCAGAGACCTTGAATGTTCTATCAATACTGTTATAGAAAACAAAATAAAGCGAGGCACACCAGCTGACACAGAGGGTCCATAGGAACCCGTCCTACACTGAGCGGGAGGAGCTCAGTGAGAAGTCGCTGGAAAAAGTGCCACGCAGCAGGTTCCAGAGCAAAGTTTGGCCCTAGTCGGCACAAGAGAGCATACATGACAGCCACGGCGTCCGACCAGGGTAACATCGCAGCAACGTATCCTAGACCATCGAGTACAGCATAGCATCGAAGTTGACCACCGTGGAACAAGTAGCTGGTCATCACGACAACGGACATCACTCGCATGAACAAGTTTTTGCGCGTCATGAGCGAATCTCCACGAATCACGATGGAGGCGTACTAGGACAGTGTGAGCTAGCAATACGTGAGTTCGTCAAGATCGTACCCAACGCCATGTCAACTTCAGCTTGACTACACAAAGATAATTCAGTTCATCCAAAAAGTCCCTTTGCGCTTGAACAGACAATCGTCCTATGCGGTCGGCCATCCTCGAAATAAGTGCGACGATTCCCGGCGCGCAGGCGTGTGCATTCTTGCAATGAAATTGTAGACGCGTCCAGTGCGTACACACGGCCAGGGCAAGTCCCCAAATTCTTGCTCGTGTCAGAGGTTCGACGATGCAGAGCGTCCGCGCCACCACAGCGTCGATCGCATGTTCGGCTAGTGACAAGACGGATTCCCTGAAGACGTTCATAAGATGATCATCGAGGGCGTTTTGCCAGCATGGTGTCTCGTAAAGCGTGTTGAGATGCTCGCCAAAGGGTTTTGTGTGACATGTACTCAACGCCACGGTATTCACGGGCGGGTTCGTCGGCCCAAGATTCGATGGGACCTCGTGGGCGGGTGGTATAACATTGTGGTCCAAAGGAGGCTGCGTGTTGGGAATCCTGGGGTCGCTCGGAGCGCTGGCTACACGTCCTCTGAACCACGTCGACTGGGCGATGGTGCCAAAGTTAGGCTGTGTGGGCATCGTAGAGAGCGGTGGGCAGATGAAGAGAGCGACATGGCTCTGGTTTTATAGCTGTGAAGAAAGCCAAAGCCCAAAGCCTAGGCCAAGGCTCTGAGGACATAAAGCCAATTATATGGCTACAACGAGTGTATAACAGCATCGCCGGGGTAGCTCAGCTGGGAGAGCAACAGACTGAAGTTATTACGGTTTCTGGAGGTCCCGTGTTCAATCCACGGTCCTGGCACTCTATTTTTTTTGGCCATTTTCTGCAGGTATACACTTCTGCTCAAACTTCCCAAGTGATTGCACTCTTTACTTTCCGGAGTACATTACGTGCGTCGTATCACGCAACACAACCAAGGATTTAGAATGTTGACCATGGTCAACGAGTACAGGTCAAGCAATTGTATACTTTCCATAATCCTTCTCCGGTTCATATATCTAGCAGTGGCATTCATCAGCATGACAAACTGATGAGCTATTGGATACGTACCTCCCATCGTGATGCAGGGAAGATATGTTTGTTCCTCTGGTACCAACTTCGTTCCACCACTTTCCCAGCATGTGATTCATCCTTCTCCTTTGTTGCATCGGCAAGAAGGCGAACATCGTCATGGACATCAAAGTTGAAGAGGGGACCTGACTTCCCTCGCGCTTTGTTGACAATGAAGTCATAGAAGGTATAGTGCTATATGGTTGTCAATGACATAGCGCTCAACACGAAGGGACCACCTACTCCTGGTATTATAAGGTCCTCCTTCACAGCAGCATCAGAATACGACTTGATGGCAAAAGAATGGGAAAAACCGCACCTTTACATACATCAAATTGTCAACGTTGACTCCCCTGAGCTCGGGGAACTGCTGTCGACACTTTTCCAAGAAGGAACTGATAGTGTCCCCTTTCTTACACTTGAAAAACGTTGAGCAAGGTGGTTCGGACGATTGATCCAAAGAACGTACGGTCACGGATTTCCTGTGTCCGCTACCATCCCAATATGAGTAGGTAATCTCGATTTCCTCTGCTTTGAGTTCCTCCTGATTTCGAAGCCATTCTTGGCGTAATCGCTCCCTTTCTCTTCTTTCTTCTTCTTCCCGCTCGCGGTCAGGGAGGAAGGATGTGTCGACGTTCGGATTTTTGCCAAACTTGGCGCGTTTCACTGCAGGTTCGTCGTTCTCTGCATCTGGAGTTTGGCGAGAGGACACTTCTCCATCACCCTCTTCGTCATCCATAGCGAAAGACAGCGTCGACTTTGCCTTCTTGCGTTTCTTCGCCTTCTTCGTCTCCCCTCTAAACAAATGCTCCACGTACTATCAGCCACCTATCCTTGTGTCGAACTGCACAGCGGAAACATTGACTTACTTGAGCTCATTTGTACGCGCTGCTTCCCGCGCCTTTGCTTCCTCCAGCGCCTTCCTCCTCTGCTGGAAGTCCTCCAGGTGAACCAGACCAATAGTATTGTACTTGAGGGTGTCTTCCATGGAGTCATTTTGCCCAACAAACTTGTTCGCCGAAGGACGTGATTTTTCGGTTTCATTGATAAGGCTTTGTTTTTTTCGCTCGTACTCTTCGCGATTCTGGAGACGCTGTTTGACGAGATCATCCTGACGACGTCCTTCTGCCTGACTGCCGGACATCTTGGTCGCTGTGTAAGTGTTAGCGAAAGATGCGGGGCGGAGTGTCAAATTGTTCTTTGAGCTCGTCAGTGTTCCGCGTTAGAAAATGGTACACGTCCTTGGAGTACTTTTGCCCGACTTGCATTATGCAAGGGTACGTTCGACCAACGCGTGGGCTTTCGTCTCTGATATCTCCACTAGCAAGCGTTGACTACGTTCTACGGCGTCGGAAACAAAACAGCCCACCGACTTTGTGCACGACTGCAAATTCATGACCGCCAAAAAATACGGGACCTCACACCGACGCAGATCACCGAACTCGCCTCTTTTCTTGCTTCCCCTTCCACCGCACCACCACTTCGTCGCATGCCGCTCGCTTCCCTCAATTACAAACCTCCCCCTGTCTCCATGCCCATAGAGGACATTCGGCGGAAAGCACTCGAGGACTCGGTGCCCGGTCCCCTAGATCCGCTGAAGAGCTTGAAGATCGAGTCGGAGGCGAGGCGAGTCGTGAAGGAGAACATTGCTCACTTGAGGATGATCGGAAGTTATGTGGGGAAGAGGCACGCGATGGGTCTGCCCGTCAGAGGACAGAACACCCAATCAAATGCCAAGACGGCGAAGAAGCTCAACAGAGTCAACCGGTTTGGCTGAACGGGGTTTCATTCACTACAGTATCCACACCACCGAGATCTTTGAATGCAACATGCATAGAGTTCCAGCCGTGCGGGATTGGCACTTGCATTAGGACCTGCCCACATGTGCAGTCTATCCGGCGCTAAAAGTACAGGTGAGTCTAATCGTCGCCTACGGGTACCTCCTCTTCTAGGTACTTCAACAACGTGACGCGAATTTCCGTGCTTTCATCCCCTCGTAGCACATCTGACAGGAATTCTGCCTGCACCTGCATTTGAACCTACAGAGTGGTTATGTGTACGACGCGACGAGGAACATTACTACGCACCATCTCTAGAGCTCCTCTAAGCACACCACACAGCACGTTGCTAAACCACAGACCGCCCTCGAGAGCCTCTTCCGGCAGCTCAACAAACTCCGCTAGCGGGTTCTCCTCAAGGGTGAGAACGAATGACGAACCAGCTACAGTCCCCTGTTGCTGGGTGCTGCCTGGTCTCGACGCTGGTGCAGTATGTGTGACACTTGGCGTGATATTCAGGAATGATTTGAAGCCAACCTTGCATGATTTGAGCGTGGAATCGAGACCCGTGAGGAGTATGACAATACGCACTTTGGCGACGACCTCTCCAACTTCCCTGAAATCAGCACACCGGCCGAGCGAGCTCCTCGCCAGAAAATCCTCGATCAATCGTGTCCCAATGTTGTAACCCATCTTCTCCAGTTGTTTGTTGACCTCGGCATAGTTCTCGTAGTCCTGAATCAACTGTACCACGAGAGCACCGTATGTCAGGGCGAACAGTTCCGCGTTCTGTTGTGTGGTGTAAATGAGGGCATCGGGGCACCGTACGACCATGACTTACGGTTTTCTCTGTACGACCCTTCCAAATGTCCTCGCCGATGGCCTTGTACTGTTTGCTCGTCGTTGCCATCGTCGGCGATGTTGAGCTAGATGTTGTCCTGGACTCCTGGTCGTACTGCGATATGGGTCACGTGCCGGATTTTTCGGTGCAATGTGTATGCCTGGCGGCGTTCATACCATCTCATCTAACGTCGACATATACCTTTTACGAGTCTCACAGACCATGTCAAGACCAGAACTTCAAGCACCACCAGAAATCGTACGTTGCTTTCCCCCACGCAGCCTCCTTGACCGTTCACTGTCAGCATTAGTACTACGGCGATGCCGAGGCCAAAAAATACACTACAAAGTAAGCCATGCTTGTTCCCACTCGAACAGATACCCTAGACGGCACCTCAAGCACTCGCAACCAGCAGATCCAAGCAGACATGACTTACCGCGCACTAGAGCTGCTCAATCTCCCACCCGATGAACCCGCGTTCCTTCTCGACATTGGATGTGGGTCTGGGTTGTCAGGGGAGATCCTCGACGAAGAGGGGTATGTCTGGGCGGGGGTGGACATTGCCCCGAGCATGCTCGGTGAGTCGATCCACGGCTAGACGAGACGTACGCACGTCGACATTCGACCCTCCAAATGCAGAGGTGGCCCTGGAAAGGGAGGTAGATGGCGATTTGTTCCTGCAAGATATCGGTCAGGGACTTGGGTTCCGCCCAGGAAGCTTTGACGGAGCTATCAGGTAACCCCTCATTTCATTTCACCCCCCCCAAAGGACGTCGGCGGACAATTTATGGTTATCGCTGCAGCATATCCGTTCTTCAGTGGTTGTTGAACGCAGAAACTTCCCATCCGACGTCGTCGCCACCGCACCGCCTGAATCGGTTCTTCACGACGCTCTACTCTGCGCTTCGGAATCCCTCGCGCGCGGTGTTCCAGTTCTACCCGTCCTCGGACGACCAAATACAGCTCATCACATCAATTGCACAGAAAGCGGGATTTGGAGGTGGTATCGTCGTCGACTACCCAAACTCCAAAAAGGCGAAAAAGGTGTTTTTATGTTTGCTCGTTGGTAGCGGGGGAGGTGGACAGCAACAAGAGCTGCCAAAGGGTCTAGAGACGGAAGACGAGCAAGTAGCTTTCGAAAGGAGAAGAGAAAAGGAAAGAAAGCGCGATCGTAGTGGGAAGCGCAAGGCTCTGAAAGACAGAGATTGGATATTGAAAAAGAAAGAGGTGAGTTTATCGATCCTCGCCGTTGCTTTGCGCTGGAATCGTTTCTGGTAGCTGTACCGTCAGAGGGGAAAGGAGGGTGTTCCTCGAGACTCAAAATATACCGGACGAAAACGCAAGCCTGTTTTTTGATCTTTTCTTTTGGTCCATGTCGACGGTACATGCGGTCACTGCATACTATATACTAGCTGATTCTCATGTCCGTCTGTCGACGAAGAGCTCGCGGCACCCCGCCACAGCTTCTTTGGCACCGCTCCGGATGAATAGACCCTGGAGAGCAGCCATGCTTATCCGGCGCCCATCATGCATCTCCGTCGCCGTAAGTTTCTCCAGTTGTTGTCCCATGTGGTCGGTATCTTCCTTGGATACCTCGTCGTTTTCACCGTAAAAACGGGTAAATAATGTTTTTGCCTGAGTTGGCGAGGCATCATCGACCAGCACATTGAGGTCGACACGACCGGGTCGAATGAGTGCTGGGTCGAGCTTCTCCAAGTGATTCGTTGTCATGAATATGATTCGTTCCTCTCCTGATGCGACACCATCTAGTGCATTAAGAAAGCCTGAGAATGTGACCGAGGACTGGTACCTACCGAGGGGTCTACACGTGTGATTTAGAATACTGACAAAGACTCACCCGTCGTCGCTTGTTCGCACCCGCTTATTGAAGGCGGCATCGACGTCCTCGATAAGGACGAAACAACGCTCCGGAGCGTTAGATAGAAGGTGGATTAGTTTGTCATCGGCAAGGCCACGTTCAGAGAGGTTCAAAAGACAAATATCATAAGATAGTGAGCCGGCGAGAGCCTGAATGAACGATGTCTTTCCCGATCCCGGAGGTCCGTGGAGAAGGTATCCACGCCGATACGGTATACCTGGGTACCAGGTTATTGCTGACTGCTTAGGGGGAGAGCTTGTACTTACCTCGATCAGCGTACCACTGCCGTCGACCCAAGAAGGCACGCACGTCACATTCAATTTTCTCGGCCACCCCTGTGTCTAGTACAACGCTGTGCAACGGACGTTTTCTCCTGGGCTGACCAAATTGCTTCCATTCGATGCCCCATGCTGTGCGAATGACAAGTTTACCTTCTTGACCTTTCAGGGCAAGATCGCGAGCTTCCGTAAGGAGTTGTGGAAAGAGGTGTCTATCCCGTGAAAGGGTCGTCAATGTTACCGTCTCCCAAGGAGTTCCGGACATCAGCTGCATGGAGCGCGTTTCACGTTCCCGTTTCATCTTGAAAGCAAGTCATCGTTAACCCTGCTAATCCAGGTGGTTTACTCTCCGAGGAGAACCCGACGACAAACCTGTATCCACGCGCCCTGGTACTTGAACCAATGAGTCCCGGGTCCCGCAACGAGCCTGAATAACGCCGAGGAGCTTCCGTTGCTCCGCTGTTCAAACGCCGTCTCTACACTGAGTTGGTGGCTACGCAGCCAGGTATGCGCAGCCCGTTTCTGTGATGTGGTCGCGTTGTGAGCCATCCAAGTCAAGAACCATTCATATGCATGGTCTTTATTATTCATCTCGAGAGACACGAGCATGCGGCGACGGAGCGCAGTCGACCCTAGGACGAGTCCCTGGCGCAGCGCCGTAAGCCCCACGCCAACTCCCTGTGAACATAATGTTGTGAAGGTGAAAGTACAGCCGCGGATGTGTGAATTACCATGAGTCCGAAGCCTGCTTGGAAATACGGGCTACGCTTTTTTTGGGTTCGTGAGTACGGGTTTGTCCTCGGAAAAAAAGTGTAACGCACTTGTCACCAAATATACTCGCGAGCATGGAGGTGGCCTGTGTGGCATCCTGAGCCGGTATGGGGATGGGCGGTGGTGGTGGTGGTGGCATATGTGGTGGACACGGAACAAGACGCGCTATCCGGCAAGTGAGTCCGGCTAGGTTGTGGCTGATTTAGTAGCGCGTCCCCAATCGCGTTTCCTTTTTTCTTGTGCCACCGTCGTCCGTCATGGTCAAGCAGTCCACCGTCAGTGATGCCTATGCCCTCCTCGGGCTCGAGCAGGTAGGATCAGGCGTTGGCGAGAGGGGCCTCAACTGAATCTATTTACAGGGGGCCTCGATGGACCAAGTCCGATCGGCGTACAAACAGGTGGGTGTCCGTCATCCGCGTCAACCGCGCTTGCCGAACGAGTCACACAGCTAGCCCTCCGTACGCACCCAGACAAGAATCAAGGGAACGCAGAGGCCACCGCGCAGTTCCAGCAGATCAGCGAAGCATATACGGTGCTTCAGAAATATCACACCCCCTCTGAGCCACTCCGCTATTGTCCGTGCGGACGCGCGCACGACAGCGACGATGATGATGACGACGACGACTATTTCGACGATGACGATGACGAATTCTACTTTTATGAGTCTGATGACGATTCGGACGAGGAGCGTCTGAGGTTCTTCAGGTAGGTGGTTCCTTCAGGTCGTTGCGCTGTGCCGCAGGGCTTACCCCACAATCTGGGCATCAGGTTCATTTTCGAAGAAGTATTCAAGGGTCGGACTGGCTACGCTCGTTTCCGTACGCCTACCACATCCTGTCACGCTTACGTTCACTAATTTCTGATGTCGACCATCACTCTCAGAGGACCCCCACCGCCGTCGTTTCCGAAAAGCCCCTGAGACCAGGGAAGAATATGAAGCTCGTCTAAAACGTACGAGAGAAGAAAGGGAGCAAGCAGAAGCCCGCAGGGCCCAGCAAAAGGCGGAGCGCAAGGCGTTCGAAGCTCGTATTCGTGAAAAAGGTGCGCCGGAAGCGTCCGCCATATCACACGAAGTACTCATCGACCGTATCAGAACGTAAAGAGGCAGAAGAACGGCAGAGAGCAAAAGCGGCTTCCAAGAAAGCGGAAGCTGAAAGCCAGCGCAGAATGGCCGCCGAGAGAGCACAGCTTCAACAGCAACGTGTTCAGGCCTTGCGGTCGGCCACATTTGCTGCTGCACGCGCTAGGGAGGCTTCCAAGGTCAGGCAAGGCATTTGGGAACACGGAGTCGACCCTGCCGGCGGGGAAATCAAGACGGGCTGCGAAAATTACGTCGCAGCATACCCGGAAGATCCAATGGAGACGCTGTTGCATATCGCTGCTGAGAAGGGTGATGCCGGGTTGGTCGAATGGCTAGATGCCCACAGTGAGTCCACGCACTTTTAATGACCGTTGGTCACGGCAAATCGTGACGCCTTTCCCATTAGGTGCTGATCCTGGAGAACGTAATTCGTCTGGACTCTCGCCATTTCACGTTGCTCTACAGCATGGCCATGTCCAGATTCTCAAATTTTTCTTTGAGTCATATGACCCAAAGCAGGAGGATCATAATGATATCTATGACCTTTCCCATCCAGTGTCGCTTCTTTCCATTGCACTTGACTCTGCCGAACCTGAGGTCGTGTGGATGATTCTCGATAGGGGCCTTGCGACGAGCCAAGACATTGGTATCGCCTGGACGGAGGTCACGTCCCTCCAGGGCAGACAGGTGTTGCTGGAGAAGATGGGTAATGACAGCAGCAAGTACACCGAAGTCCAGAACCTTTTGATGAGTTACGGTGGCTTCACCCCCCCACCCACGCCCAAAGCCACCACTCCGGAGAACAGTCCTGTGACTAACAAGGCTCAGCCTTCGGGCGGATCTCCGGTCTCTCGAGGTTTCCATCCAAGGGGACGGGGAACACATCGTCCCAGAGCCAACACGTATCGCACTGCCCAGGCACAACATTCGCCGGACGAGACGCCTGCTCCGACGCAGAACGGCACCGCCGATCCAACTTGGCGACCCCCTGAAAACAGAGAGCGCGATAAAGCTCGTGGACGTGGTCGCGGTCGTGGTCGAGGCTACAGTCGAGGCCGTGGTCGTGGTCGCGCAAACTAGGTCCAGCATTCAACCTTGACGATGATTCTCCCCCACGCTGCACTGTATCATTTTTTTTTTCGTTACCACATCATCTTGTCACCATGCTACACATCTTTTTCGGTTCCAATCAGGCTCCGCCGCATGCATGAATACCTAATACAGCACACTGGTTCTGTGTCACTAGTGTTTGTAATAGCCATACGATGTCGTTACTCTACGCATGAGTGATTGACGATCGATGGTGTAATGTGTATGGCTATCAGAAGACCCGGCGGTAAATGGTATCGTCCGACGAAGTCTATTTCGGGAGTGCAAGTGGATGTCAGTGTAGTCAATAGTTACAGGAACGACGCAAGGGTTGTGTGCGTGCCTTGTTTACGCTTGTTTGATTTAGAAGCTCTTGCCACACAGTAACAAATAAACTGCTCTTTCAACTCGTACCATATCCCGAGAGAAAGTTTACAAAACACCGTTCATTTCAACAAGATGGGACGCCTTGCTGAGCTACAGAGGAAGCTTTTGGAGGTACGCCACAGACTGCCACCGTATACACGCGCATATAACGCCTTCACAGCAAATGATGGGCCCAGAAGCCATGGGTGTCGCCAATGCCAATTTGGTATGGTCCGACGAAAAGGTGTGCCGGAACTTTTTATGTGGGACGTGCCCACATGCGTTGTTCACGAACACGGTGGGTACCCACGTTGTTAATTGACGCACGCTGGGTGACAGTTGCGCCGTAGAAAATGGACCTGGGAGCATGTCCGAAATCGCACACGGAACGACTCAAGACCGAATTTCTACAAGCACGCGAGGCGAATCCGAATGACCCCATTTTTGCACGATTTCAAATGGAATACGAATCGAACATCTTTGCGTTCGTGGATGAATGTGACAGGCGAATCAGGGCTGCACATCGGAGACTTGAAAAGACGCCTGAGGAGAATGCGAAAACGACCAACTTGATGAGGGAAATTGCAGAGATTGAGTTGGCAATTCAGGGTGGGACGGAGAAGATCGAGACCCTGGGTTCGTCGCATTGATGGGTGGCTGTAAGAAGACACTGACAAGTTTTTCTTCACACAGGTGAACAAGGCCGTGTAGAAGAGTCTATGCGTGAAATGGCGGCGATTGAGGCGCTCAAGAGCGAAAAGTCGGAAAAGGAGGTGGGTGGTGACACGCATGGGCGGACATGACACTGACAGGTTAAACAGCGAGAGTTGCAACAACTGACGGACACGTCTGGTGCCTCTGGGCATCAAAAGCTTCGTGTATGTGATGTCTGCGGCGCGTATCTGTCGGTGCTGGACTCGGATCGGCGGCTGGCCGACCACTTTGGGGGCAAGGTAAGCGGAATGAAGGCAGGGCATGGAATGAAAGTGACGATCACGTGTTTGATAGATGCATCTGGGCTACCACGAGCTGCGCAACATGCTTTCCAAGTTTCGGGAAGGGGGGGGGAAGGGGGGGGGGGGGCGGGGGGGGGGGGGGGGGGGGGGGGGGGGGGGGGGGGGGGCCGGGGGGGGGGGGGGGGGGGGGGGGGGGGGGGAACACCGGTCTTCACGTGACGACCGGGAGCGAGAGCGAGGGTATGAGCGACACACGTCTTCTCGATACGAGTGAGTGATTGTGCGAGTGCGGCGATTGAGGTACTGACGGTGAAATGTGGACAGTGATCGACGACGGGATCGAGATCGGTCGAGATCACCAGCTGGTCGTGGCAGACGGTACTGATGGACTGAATGCAGCATGGAATGGGTGAGGCGTACTCGGTCGACGACGCTCGAATGATTACATAATTTATATATGAAATGACCTGAATAGATAATTTTGAAAAAGTAATTGATGCGCGTCCCGTGCCTGTGACAGAATAAATAAAAGTGGCAACGTCTGCATGTCCATCCTTTGCGACATGGCTTCGCCTCCGTCCTTCATCCCCGACTTTCCTCCTCCTCAACACCTCTCCCCGCAGCCATCCAGCTCCGCTTCCTCCCCCGCCATCATCTCCCCCTTCGCCATGTCCTTGTCCACTCCCGTATCCGCCGTCGAGTCCTCCTCCAGCACTCTCCTAAACTCGGCTTCCGATCTCGGCTTCTCCCCCCTCGCCTTCGCCGGCCCACCCCCCCCAGCGGGCCACGACTCCGGCTTCGTCTTCCCCCCCCCAGACGCGTTCGATCCAAGGGACAGCTCCCCAGATACACCCGGCGACCCCCATCTCATGGCCGTCGGCGACATGCTCAAGAAGTAAGTACCTCCCTCTCAGTCATAGTCCACTCCCTCACTTCCCCCCCGTCACCCAGCATCGCACAAACCGCACAGTCCGCCAGTGCCGCTTGCTCCCTCGGTCAGGGTCTCGAGGCAAACGCCAGGATCGACGAACTCAGAAAGACAATCGCAGTCGTCTCAGAACTCATCGCCGCCACTCAGATAACAGACCCGCCCTCCCGCAGAACGTCCCCCCGCCGGTTTTCTGCCGCCTCGGGTCTCTCGATATCCCTCTCATCCGTCGCCCTGTCTTCCCCGCCTCACCATCCCCCAGTCTCCACAGACGCGGGCCAGACCGTCTTGCACTTTTCTCCCGGACACGCGGACATGAACGTCGTCGATGCACAAGTCATTTCAGATACCTCCGATCTCTCCCGCAAACGTTGTGCATCCTCCATGGCAGGTGACCGCGTCATAAAGGCTCCCAAAATGGAGCCACAAGATGACACTCTTCATCTCATGTCTCAGTCGGTTGCCACCCCGCCAGCCTTCCAGCCAACCGCCGTTCCCTCCCTCGTGTCGTTTGCCCCACCCAATCCCGAGCCCACTTCTCGCCCCACCAGCTCAGCCGGGCTGCCACAAAGCGCTTTCGATGTCCTTTCGACCACACCGCCTGTACCCGGAATCGCATTCTCCACTCCTGCCACATCACCCCCCACGACCTCGCCAGACTTTCTTTCCGCCCCCCCTTTGTCAACGGCAACCGTCGTGCAGCCGAATCATTTCCCCCCTGTTCGAAGTACGTGGTCCGACGGAACTACAACGATACCACCAAGGACTCATCAACACTCACTCTCAGCAAGCTCACTCACCTCTGGCATTACCTTTCAATCCATACCCAGCACAAACACAGGTTTATCTCCCTTGTCTTTCTCGTCAACTGGAACATTCGCTACCGCATCTTCCCTCTCGCGTCCAGTCACGGTGGGAGGGGCAGGCATCAGCCCCCCGATCGGCCGAGTATCTCGATCAGGTTCGTTCACAAACAACAACACTTTTGCGTTTGGTCTACCCGAAGTCCCTCCCGCCACCGGAGCGCTCAATTTTCTACAACCCCCTCTCTCTACATCGACTGCAAAACCGGCTTCACAAAGTCCCACGTCGTCCCAGGAAGGGGAAAACGATTGCGATTCAGACGGAGGAGATGGCTCGCAGGCACATAGCCCCGAGTCGTCTTCCGGAAACAATCCAAGAATCACCGCTCAAACACAGGCGTCGCGGTCTGTTGCCATCCAGAACAATCATTTGAACGCGTCGCTCGCGCGAAAGTCGACGGAGAATTTGAGCACTTCGAATCATGCAAATGAGGTGCCACAGGAGTACCGTGCGGAAGTTGATCGCATCTTTTTCGAATTTTTGAACAACATTTGCTCCAATCGTAAGCTAAGGCAGGCACCAGCGATCGTCCGGTTGACTCATCGCGCTTACAGTGGAAGCGACAGACGCTAAAGGGGAATTAATACACCAAACCCTGATGGCAAAAAAGATGCAACGCTTGGACGAGTCCCCCGACTTTCGCCCATTCAAGTTCCGGATACAAGCGTTCACCAACGCGTTCTTGGAAGAGGCAAGTATACCAGGCTATTAGGATGAATCGATCCCTCATTGACTGTTCCTGCAGCTTGCCCGGCAAGGTTATCCCGAGGATAAAATTCCCATGAAAAAGGTTAGCCTATCTCCGACACTCCCAAAGCGGAGACTTATCGTAAGATCATCAGATTCGAACCTATCTTTGGAACCAACCATACATTTCTCGCTTCAACGAAGAGGGGAAGAAGACAAAGTCAAAAGGGAACCACATCTGGAACATAGATGCAAAGAAACACTCAGACGGGAGTTGGACATTCCGACCCTTCCATCGTCGCGTTGCTGGATCCCCACCCAGCGTGGCATATGTGGGACTCCGATGGAGTTGGGCACCTCGTATATGGGATCCGCAAGCGTCGCGGACAAACCTGCAAGTCACTTATAGTTCTCCGTCCCTGCCACCATGGCTATCATGGGAGGATGACGTTTTGCAGGGAACACCGCCACCCGACGCAGAAAATTGTGAGATTACAGTGGTGGCAAGAGTAGGTTTCCGTTCTCAGGAAGGTTGGCAGCTCTTGATGTCACTCCTAGTACATACAAGACGGTGTCGAGGAGCTGCTCTCACAGTCCTTCCACCTTAGCATTGCCCCAGTCTCCACTCTCGATGGCTCCATCCCTGCTCCTAGGCGGAGTTCTATCAGCGGAGACATTCACAGGGCCAGGCGGATATCCAGCGACATGAGTGTCCCCCAATTAACACAACCCAGGTCAGTTCGCACCCATGTCACCGCACTACTCTCGCGAATCATATCATCCTAGGCAACTGAGATCTGCGACAATATCATCCATATCTCCTCCGGTCGCCAGCCATGACGCTCAGGTCATCCAAGTTCTGACCACGGCCGCCCAACGAGTTGCCCAGGAAGCTCAGTCTCAGGTTATTGCCTCCACGGCATCCAACGAGCATGCTCCGGAGTTACAGGCGCTTGCGAAGCAGCAGCATGTGCTCACTGTCACAGCGCAGGCATTTGATCAAGAAGTGTCCGGTCAACGGTCTGATACACCACAACAAACAAGTGTTTTGGCGGTGGCTGCCCAACAGGTTGTGTTGCAAGCGGCTCGACAAGTGGCCGCCGACCGATCCGCCGCCGTGGCCTGCCAAATATCTGCCGGGTTGCCACCACCGCCACCTGCGGCCACCCAAGTCACTGTGAACGAAGTATCAGTGGCAACGCAGTCTGCCGTTGCACAGGCTGTCGAAATCACGGGACCCCTGTCCAGCGAAGTGGACGTGTTAATAACGGCCAGTTCGCTCCTCCAGCAACAGACTCGCATCCCAGTAAGTCCATCTATACCCGTGTTCGATCCCACACAACAATTCGTGCCTGTGGATGTTGTACGACCTCGCTCATCGAGTATCACCTCCGTAGCATCTTTCACTCCAAGTCTGACCAACTGCGCGGCGCTACCTGGCGCTCCACTGACATTCCTTTATCGGACTTCAATTCGTCAAGTTCCGTGACATTTTGACACGGTAATTCGCATCATGAGGTGTCATAGGTCCTTTTTGCTTGTTTGTTACTGCTTGGGTTTTCTTTTCCTTTTTGTGGTTTGTCACATCAATCATAGAATCGCCGCATGTCTGTTCCAATCATTGTAAAAGAAAAACGAAAATTAAGCATCCATCTGTACTTGTAGGAAATATCAGAAGACTTTCATATTCACACTGCGTCCCCCATCCTTTTCTCGCACATCTCACAAACGTCCCTGTCCGACGAATTGGCAAAGGTGCAAAATGGACAGGGCTTGGTGGCCGGCTCGTGCCCTTCGCCTTCGGAGCTTGTACCAGTGTCAGCAGAGAGGCTTGCGTAGGATGCTGCTGCCCCCAACAGGGTTCCGCCGAAACCTTTTTCCTCCTTCCGACGTTTAGTCGCACGGCCATCCGGACTATTCTCGAGGTTATCTTCGTTCTCAGCTTCCTCCCGGAGGTCGAGGGTATCGTTCATCAAAATACCCAGGGATTCGACCGTGAGGGTGTTGTCCTGCAACTCTTGACCCTTGTAAAACAACCTCTGGCAGATCGTCGGAATCTTGAGTGACTCGTGCAACTGCCAACATGGAAAGAGAGATCGATCGATAAACGGAAGCAAGTGCGGGGAGCGGAGAGAAATCACGAACCTGCACTTTGATGTCTTTGACGGTCGTTGTCTTGGATATCCTCAACCGCGTGTCCTCGCGTCTGCCTCTTCCTTGACGGATGCGTTTGGACTGCCTCGTTCCACCTGTCGTTCGGGGTCCAGGCTCTGGCTTGGCGTGTTGACTGCCGCGTTGTAAACCTTCGTCGTGGTCACCGCTGGTAACGGGTTTCGAACTCAAGAATCGCACGGTGATGTCGGTGAGGTTGTAATCGCGGCGCCTAGTCAATAGAATGGAACGTGCTGTCAGAAAAAAAAAAGAACAGCAAAAGCAATAGATATATATATAGTAGGAAGCAGGGACGACGTATTCAACCCTGGTGGATATGGAACTTGAATGCGCCAACTTACCGTTTCAAACGGCAATCGTGGCATACGGGGATACCGTGCACAAATTTCGTATCCAATACGCCTGCAGGATCTTCAACCAATCTCTTCTCCACGGCCGCCACGGGTCCGCAAGGGTACCTATTGCGGATATGCGTCAGCGTGCATACGTTTCCGCAGCCATGAGGTGGGAGGGAAAGTCGTAAGTGGTACAGCGAAACCCACAGTTCTTGCAAGATAAGCCATTCACTCATTTGGATGAGTGCAACATCACTGTCCCAGTCGTTTGGCGCGTTGGGGTCAAACACAAGTTGGTCATGGGGGCAGAAGAGTGGTGATGTGTCGACGCCATCCGGACGAGGGATTTCAGCTGGTCGACTTAGCCACTTTCGCCATATTCGGACAAAATCAGCTGGAAGGACAGCACATGGAACGTTCTCGAGTAAAAGGGTATTGCCTATTAACGCGTTGTCGTGCATATGTCGTAATCGTGCCTGTCAAGTGTTCACAATGAGCTCATGAAATGGAGGGGAAATTTGAGGTCAGCCAAGCCGGTACGCCGCAGCCATACGCACCTTTTCATCTTCTGCCTTTCTCCGTAACTCGCGCTTGTCCTCTTTCGAGTTATGAATGCATGCCTCGCAAATGGCACAGGGCTCTTCGTTGGTTGATAGTGGGACCCAATCGGGGAACAACTTCTTAAGGATCTCGCATGCCTGATCAGATACCCGCCTGTTAATCAAAACGCCCCGCAGTCGGTTTCCTAATATGGGCAACCCCGCTACTCACCTGAGAGGATATACTTCGACGGGCAGTTGACACGAGTGATAGATTGTTGTGCTCACAGCGCACGTGTCCATGAAACTCCGCAGAGTCGGGAGGGGGATCACCATGCAGTGGAACATGCATCCTCGGCTTCTGAACTCTCCAGCCTACGCATGCCACACGCGTGGGTGAATGTTCTGTGAATGACGTGAACAAGTATGATGAAATAGATGGGAATACCTTTCAGCCAGGTTTTGGAAATCCAGTATCCCGGCTCCCCTTGCTGTACATCACATATCTCATCAAACTGAGTGACTAAACGGGGATGCACAATTTGGTAGCGTCTCTCTGCGAGAGCGAGGATGAGTTGGTAACGTGAAACGTGGCAATGCAATTCACCTATGAATGACTCTCTGACACAAATCTCGCAAACCTCTCGCGGGCTACGCACGGGGCCGATGTCCTCACGAAGACTAAGCTTCTCGTACGCTTTCTGGGTTAGGGAGTGCTTGGTAAATGACAATGTACGCCAAGGATGTTTACTTACTCTTGATACGCGCTTCATGTTACTGGCCTTGCGCGGATCAAGCCCGCCATGGCTACACAGGATGTCAGACGTTGGCAACACCTCAACCTCGACATCTCCTGAAACGGATTGAGAACGCGACTTTTGCTCCTCGGGCTTCGCGAGCGGTTTTGTCAACCAATTTTCGAGTGCTCGTCCACTGGCCACTACGGCATTCTAAAAACGACGCATCAGGAAATCGGCAATCGAATGACGTGATGTCTTCCCTATGATGATCTACATACCTCCTCGAAAGATGTAACATGCCAATGTGTGTACACACTCCGCATCCATTCTCTCAATTCGGCGAAGCGTTCCTTGACTTCCTTTTCTCTGGTTGGAGATCGCTTCATCCCCATACATGTGTGGGAAATTAAATTCAGGGGACTAACCTTCGGAAGTAGAGTTCGCAGGCTTCGTCGTGCCTTGCATTGAGAGTCTTGACCATGTCTCGTGCACGTTGAGGCGGAATAAGGGTGGCCGGGTCCGATATATTTTCAGACTCAATGCAGGGCCTAGGCGCACCGTTAATGAAAGTGGAAGAATTGGAATCGAGGGTGCTCTCGGCGAGATTTGGGGTAGACGCATGGCCGACGGGCTGCTCATCTTTCTTCCGAGCATAGATAAGCATATAGGCGTCTCTTGACGAGAAGACATCGCTAAAAATCAAATAGATGAGCATATGGTATGTCACCGACTTTCCTGCATTACGCACCCTTCTGGAGCCTTACCAGGCAAGGAAATTTTGGCTTCCGTGGGGGGCGGCAATCTAAGAGA
Organism: Xanthoconium stramineum; assembly: GCA_038090315.1. Lineage (NCBI taxonomy): Eukaryota > Fungi > Basidiomycota > Agaricomycetes > Boletales > Boletaceae > Xanthoconium > Xanthoconium stramineum. The sequence goes on from JBBPMO010000112.1 coordinate 53,670, forward strand.
TGTGTGGGACATAACCAAGATGAGATGGAAGGTAAATTTTGATGCGGAACTTATCACGTACTCAACACCCTCGTCGTCACTGTCGTCGATCCTGCGCTTCTTCGCGGATCTCGCGCGGGGTTGACTCCCATTCCTGACGTGAGGATAAGAACATAAGGAAATTCGGGGATATATGAGGTAATAAGACGCACTTCTTGGTGGTCCCACCATCATGGAGGACATCAACCACATCCTTGCCGGTATATCGCTTCTCTCCGAGGAAATCGATCTTCGTGACAACCTCATCGTCGAACTGGAACCACGTCTTCGATCTGCAACTTCAATAGGTAAGCAAACTCATGAGGCAACTGACTGATCCCACGCGGTATCCAGGACCTGTGCCTCATAATGCCCGTGGTAAGCACTTGGTCCTTTGTGCAACAGCACCCCCCTCAACTCATAGATATCTGTTGCACCCTCTCCTCCTTCGACGCCACTCACGTTCTTGTCCACTTTGACAAACCTGGACATATCCAGTACCATGGGAAATAGCAGGTTATGCTTGGATTTCTTTCTCTCCATTGAGTCGAAATCGTAAACGAAACGAAGGAGGGAGAAATGAAGAACCGGAGGAAGAGACCGCAGCTCGGTATAACGGGTAGCGTCCTGAAGCCTTGCGCAGTTTGAGCAAGAATATCTAGTAATGGTGAGTTGCCTACGGTAAATACAAACAAAAAGAAATCTCACTTGTTGTCGCCTGTGAGTTTCTCGTTTTGTAGGAGAGCAGCTATACGGTCTTCGAGCCTTGCATTATTCTACAAACGGTCATATAGAATGGTTGTGTGACGAAGAAATGCACTCTCACCTCTATATTGATCTCGAGTTCCAGAAAGTCGGATGTACGCTCGGATCTGTGACGGCAGTTGTGACAACGGGTCCCATACACCAATTGCCCTTGAAACTGCCATAGATATGAGCGGGATGATGACGAGAGAGACGACATGACCTGCTTGATCTGATATGAGTGTCCGGAGAGACGGGTTAAGCTGCTTCTGGAATTCATTATCAAGATGTGACATGAAAAGTTTTGAAAACCTGCAGGAATGTTCAGCATGAGATGGGCGAGCCTGAAGAAGGACCAACTCTTGCGCATCCTGCTGCTCGGATGTAGACAGCTTGAGGCTCTCTGCGAATTTGACTGGATTGTATACATTCTGTGTGCTTTCTTGAAGGGCAGCAAATGTGGCTTGGAGTTGGAACACTGGAGAATCCTGAAGTTTCGTTAGTCATGTTCCGAACTGAGAATGCACAAGAGTTAACAAACCTCAAAGCCGTTCTCGGTGTCGTGGGATGGTTGACATTGGTAGATCCCACGTCGAAAAGCTAGATCCCGAAACCATACCTCCAAACACGCGTAAGCAAGGAGGCCCAGAACAACGCCAAGAATACCTACTTGGAGGAAGGCGTTTGCATAGCAGGTTGCTCCAAGGTTCTGTGCAACGAGGCGTGAATGACTTGCATTAATCATGCACGGAAAAATTATGGCTCACCTTCAAGCCCACAGGTAATTCAGGGTCACGAGAGCTGAGGACTGGGTTTAGACCTAGATCCGAGGCCTTGATAAACAACTCTCTGGCCGTTGCTGGATGAAACACGCGTCAGGGATCGAAGGGGGCTCTTTAAACGCGTTCGCTGGACCGTATCTTACATTCGTCCTCCCACTGCTGTTGACCGAGGTAGTTTAAGCAGTTTGGGTTGTTCTTGCACACTTTTTTGTTACAAAGCGGTGGATCGTCGTCGGAGATGACGATAACATCGTTCTCCAGTTCACCGTTGGCAACCGTGGTCAGGGATTGGTCAGGGGATGCAGGGGTGGGCTTTGCGGACTTTGGAGCGTGTCTGTTGCCACAAAAGGGGTTGTCGTTGCGTTTGGACAGACCGCAAGTCATGAGGCGGTGGTCAAGGGCGATTTGGGATGCGTCCGAGACCTCTGTATCGACCCAACCCCAAGTGGAGTCGCCAGCGGCAAGCTTGGTGCGTTTGAGCTGTTCGCCAGCAGCGAGGCCCTTAGATGAGGGGGAAGGTCTGCGTTTGCGCTTCGGGGCCATGGCAGAAAACAAAGACCACTGGCCGCTAGCGTCGGATGTAGCTGAAAGTCGTAAAAGAAAGAAAGATGCGGAGCGGGTCCACTCCTGG
>JBBPMO010000113.1:0-55665 GCA_038090315.1 Xanthoconium stramineum
GGACGGGGTTGGAGACATGCCTCGTCACCGATGAGGCGTGCACAAGCACTGAGTAGAGGGTGAATCGAATGTTCTAGCAATCCGGGGTGATCTTGAAAGAGTTCTCGGGCACTGAAGATAGCATCTTTACGAGTCCCGGCACTGTAGTGTTTGAGGAGAGAAAGTACGTCGTTGAAGGTTTGTCGCCGCTTATTAGTGGGAACGGTATCATCTTTTTCAACGGCGATACTCTGGGTTGGAAGGGCGATACCTTGGGACGTTCAGAAAAAGCGATGGAAGGAAAGCGCCTTCACCCACTGCGAGCCTTGAAGGAGGTGTCTATGACATTAGAGGGTAACTTTTTGCCTTTGCCGAGCTTAAGCTTTGCTTTCTATGACAAGACTCAGGCGACGAAGAGAGCGAGCGCTGAACATTCTTACTGAGAAGTCTGCGACTTTCTCTTTCTTTTTTCTGGAGCTCTTTGGCATTAGATATCACAGCAGGACGTTTCCTGTTATGGTCGAACTCGAGTCTGCACTCTAATGTAATCTCGGTTGATGACATGACATATATACACGCAACATGTATAGACCATCAAGAAATTCGAATCACCAAATGTGAGGGAAGGGGAATCTCATAAAGTCCAACTTAATATTCAAGCAAAGCAGGTCATCCTCTTCCTTTGTGAACCCTTGGACGTTCACTGAGAACTTGGCTGGGGAGTGACGTGTGAGCGGAGAACAATAGATGATTGGGAAGCAAACCTTGCGGGATCTCTCTCGGTAACGCGACCGTGTGCGAGACAACGTAGTCACCCCTTTTCACAGGACACTGAACGTCGATATCGGCGTTGCGGCTAAGAATGGTCAGGAAGGCGATCCCGCGGTGCGTGGACGGTGCTTACGCCTCCTCGCAGACGTCAAATCGTTTCTTCAACAACTTGATGAGACCAAGCTTGACAACAACATCCGCATATGCGCCTTCCTGAAGGTACCGTCAGCCGAGTCGAAGAGGATAAGGTAGAAGGTGAACCTCGATAGGCTTATTGGCAGTGGCGGACACCGTGACGGTGAGGTCTTGACCTGGCTTGGGTGGATCTGGAGATATCTTTATCGACTTTATCTCGATAGGGTCGCTGTCAGAACCTGCTTGCCTGTCAGTGGTTTGCTCCGAGTTGACAAGGCGACTTCGCACCGCAATTCTCATAGGACCACTTGTCGTAAACCTGGATGGGCGAGTCGTCGAGGACCTGCTGTTCTGCGAGCGCTGCACCCGCGAAGAGGGCGAGCAAGGACAGGGAGAAAAGACGGACCATCGTTGTCCGAGAGAGAGAGGCCAAGAACCAACCAAGAGCTGTCCAAATATGTTAAGCGTGGGAACACAGCGACTTGAACCCGACCATCATGAAGCCGCGAGAGTACTGTTGCTGCGCAGTTCCCCTCGTCAAGGCGGGCATTTACACAACTCTCACAGAGCAGTTCGTCGTCGCAGTCGTCGTCGGAACCCTCTCAGTCGCCACACCGTCCAGTAAGCACAAATTTCCCCCTTTCGCTCTCCGCAGTCTCACTCTGACTTTCCAAGTCGTCGGTGCGGCCACTCCCTCGTTTGCTCCGGCACTCTTTGCGGCGGTCTGCTATGTAGCAGCCGCAATCCAGATCCTAGGCTTTCTAGGTGTCGCCCAAGTAAGGACTCCCTTCCATCGAATCTCACTCCTGTCTCATAAACACAGGACAAACCAATCATGTATCGCAGATACGCCACTCTCCACACAGGTGCAACTATCGCAGTGTTCGCCGTCGCTGCTGCTTGGACTATCATTTCTGCCGCTCGTCACTCCGCCGCCCAATCAAAATGTGTGACGACTTTTTTCACCGACTCGGGTTCCGACGGTAGCACCTCATCGGAAGGCCAGAAGCTCTGTGATGTATTTTCGTGGGTCGACGTTGGTCTGATGGGCGCTGCTTGGGTTTTCTTTGCCCTCGTCCAAGTACGTGACTAGCTACTGCCACTGCAATCACTGTACTTAACGCTTCCTTTAGACTTACTTCCTCTTCGTCGTGTCGTCATATGGCGCCTCTCAACGGGAGTATCACGAAAAGTATGATGTGCTCAACGATACAATCAGACCGCTGACGGATGATATCCCAATGGCCGATCGGGGTGATCCATGGGATTCTAGAGCATCCTACGAGCCTGATGAGGCCCATGGTCGCGGACATGCGAGGGAAGACAGCCAGGCTTCTACGATCGTTGGCGTTCCTCCCCAGAAAGAAGGTTACGTCGGGTACGATAGCTACCCGTCTCGGGGACCTGAATCCGAGTACACCGATCGCCGACCCCGTCCCGGTGGTTACTGACATTGATATTGCACGTTTCCCGCCAAACTGCAGAAGGGGATCTACCACGTAGCAAGATCACCCCATGGACTCTGAAGAGCCATCTGTATCGTTATCTCTTAGCCGATAGAAGCCACCTATCTTGATATTTAATGGACAATTTCTACCCTATGATACTCGAGCAGGTTTCTTCATTATCCTCCCACGGTCCTATCTTGAAAATGAGATGCTTGCCATGTGCAATACGCTTCCACCTCTCCTCTCTCCCGTCCTCTATCATGAGACGACTGTGAAAGGAAACATAGATTGTGCGAAGTGGAGATTTTGCAAACAGGATCCGTTCCTCCAGACTGTTGCAAATGATACGTTCTTCGTCAAACAATGGGACTGCATACCAAGCATGGATAATCTGCAACTTGAGTGTTTCGAGTGAAGGACCCAGCGCAAGAATAAAGTTCTCTCTGAGCTCATTTACAGTCACGAGTGAAAGTGCAAAATATTCGAGCATGGGGAGACTGCGTAAACAAGACGCGATGACCGAGGTATTAAGACGGCTAGTCCCTAGCAGCACCAGCTTCCGAAGGGAGCGTCCCGGGCCGTCGACGAGAGACTTGAGGTGAATGTTTCTGATCTCAAAGCCCAGTCGATGACCTTGTGCGTGCGTGAACGACTCGAGCTGAGAAGCAAAGGCAGTGTTGAATATGACTCTATCAAAGCCGTTGCTCGTCACGCTGCAGATCGTGAGATGACGAAGAGCGGGAAAGGACGACTTGGGAGTGAGATGGCAGTCTCCGGACAAACGCAGCGAGCGGACACGATCGCTCGGCAGGCGGTCGAACGGAACAGAGCGGGTGGAGGGATCTACGTAAAGCTCATATGAAATGAGGCGGGGGAGTGTTGCGTCATCCGCGTGGGGGTACATGGCACTCTCAAAGTCAAGATGGTACCGCAGCTGTGGGACTGCCAAAGACAGTTAGGACATAGAGGGGCGGGTGGGATAGCACGGACCGTTCATGGTATAGGGGTGATAGTGGCGGACATCGAAGACGCGCAACTTTTCTAGCGAGGACAGCTTGGCGAGAATGCGATATAACTGGGAAGCTGGTGTAGCCTAGGCAGAGGGACGCATGAGGTTCCTAGTGCACGGAGGCCAGAGAAGCACAAACACGGCCTGTGCGGAGGGTCTCCAGGATGCGACCATCATTGGCGACATCAGCCCAGCGAACGGGGTGGGCCTTTTCGGGAGAGGAAGAGATATCGTTGTAGAAGCGTTCGATTTGAAACTCGTTTCGCAGAGAGATGTATCTGCGGAGGGAGTGGGAAGCCTCGTAATAGATGTGCCTGCAGGAGTGAAGGAGATTGAGGTGGGTGTTGGTGGGCTGTGTCGAATGGACGACTGTCGTGAAATCTGCAAGGAACACGTCGTAGACGATGAGGCGGACGTCGGCTGGCAAGAAGAGAAATGAAGACATGCAGAACCAGCGTGGACGGCCCGCGTTAGGAGCGCAAAAACAATTACAAGCCCGTCGTCAACGTGGCTCTCCTGAAACTCACCCAAGCCCAACAAAATCAGCGTGTGCACGGGGCAGGGCTTCCTCTATTCCCATCCCCCCAAACCCACTTTCTTGAACGTCTGCGACGTCTCTCATGCCCGTGTCAACTCAGGACTCTTACGAAGTCTGCCTCGACTTCACAAATGACACACACGACTGCGCAACCGTACAACTCTTGCGCGATTATGGTCGGTCCTCCAGCGCGATCGTCTTGCTCCATCCCGGCGAGAGCGTCACCCTTATCCTCGATGCCGGCTCGCTCTACAAGTACGCCCTCAAGTCGCGCACAAAAGTCGCCAACGTGAGGTACGCCTCGTGTATGCCCACCATCAACTTTTGACTCACGTCTTCCCAGTGCCCGAAGCTGGAGAGACATGCAATGCGACATATCACAGCTGTTCTCCGCTGCGGTATCCCCCCGCACGTCACAACACGCATTTCCACCCCCTCAATGTAATGGGGTCATAGTCGATCGCGTTTGGCGGGATTATCGCTTCAACGTCTGGAATGACTCTGTACGTCCACCGGCATACGGGTTATTCGCTACCTCACTGATCCCTTCCGATCCCCCAGTAAACCCGTGCACAAAAGTTATACGTCAGACGCATGTCGTCATACTCTACTATCGTCAACGACAGAACGCAGGTCGTTCTGCTGGCTCATAATCAGCACTCAACGTAATACGTAACCTAAACTTATTTCTTCATCGACTCGTCGTCTATGTACATGGTATCGAACCCATCCCAGGCGGGGGCCAAAGGCCCGCATCACTCTTGGACATGTAACACTACACTTGCTTGGTATCACATTTGCAGCGGTCTTTGATGCGTCGACTTCACACCATATAACACATCTTGCATCTCTTGTTGTGACTATTGTCCTCATCGTTACCATGGAGGAGCTCCATCAATTGTTCTTGTTCGCCGTTCGAGCGAAGTTGACTGAAACAATAACGAATCAACATCGACATAATTAAATTGCGCTGTGCAGCGATAAGCCATTCATGGAAGCCGCAGGTTTTGTACAGTATAAGCTGAAGGTTGGGGTGGACCTTTTTTGTCAGATCGCAGCTTCCTCCTGGGTAGTCGGCCCGTCCGTGTAAGTGCTCCCCTGGCAAGTCGCACTGCTGGTCGAACCTCCCCAGGAGCGGCGGACCCTGCATGCGGAGATGTCTTGGGAAACGCCGCACTGTAGGGTGCTTTGGCATTCTGAGCTCTCGAGTCCTCGGCCACCTGTGCCCTGTGTTGCAGAATCGGTCTAGCAAGAAGGGACTCCTGGAAGCCATTGAATACTCGCGATTACTTGTAGCGTGCCAAATACTCACAATGTGTGCACTTGCTTTCTGGCTAATCTCGGTGAGAGCCTCTCGCCCCCGATACTTTAATACCTTTTGGAGGTTTCTTCGCGTCACGGAACGTAACTGCCCTTTATCGGACACTTTTAACAAGAGTTCGTCCGAGAGAGAAGAATGAGCATTTGTGACACCATTATTGAGCACACCGCGTGGTGTGCTCCACCGCAGCCTATCTGTGAACAGCTCCCGACCCACAGCCCGCGCTGTCATTTCAAATTTGAAGTCCCTTGGATTATCGACTAGTTCCAGGAGGGCCATGGGCGCATTGTCGCCCACACGGTTATCGATCTGGACAATACGCGTATAACCACCTGGGCGTTCTTTGTATCTCTGCGCGAATGTAGAGAAAAGTCTTGGAAGGACCTCGGGTTTGAGAAGAAAGCCTTGGGCACGTCGGTAGGCAGTTTCGCTCCCTTTTTTCCCGAGTGTGATCATCTGTCCTTGGCGTTAGACAATTGCGTAGGAAGGTTCAGAGTCCGTGCCTTCTCTGCCAGTCTCGCTGTGTCCTTGGCCTTTGGAAGCGTGGTTCGAATCTGCTCATGCTGGAACAACGAACTAACAAGGTTCCTGCGCAGTATAAGCATTGAGGAGTGGGGAAGTAGTCAGGCCGCGTACCGGAGCATCAAGTTGCGATGGGAGGACGTCCTCGAGAACTTTCGAAACGCGACGCCATGCTTCATTGCTGGTACACTTGAGAGACTGTAACATGTCTGACACCTATTTCCTTCCCCCACGTGACCATGACCGGTAAAATCCGGACGACATTTGCGCGCAAACTTGAAAACGCCTTGCAAGACACCAATATGTCGTTCGCTCGTGTAACGCTGCGTAGCCTGTCTCGTGCCAGACCAACCTTCGCCGTCTCAAAGCAATCTGCCTACAGATTGCACCGCGCGAACTTCTCTGCCGCTGCAGGTCCCTCCAGGGAGGACATTCAATCTCGAATCTTCAACGTGCTCAAAAGTTTCGAGAAGGTGGAACCCTCCAAGGTACCATTTTCAATGCATACAGCTATTTTTTTTTGTGTTCATGTCGACACATCTTCCAGATTTCTACTTCGGCTTCCTTTGCAAATGACCTGTCTCTTGACAGCTTGGACGCGGTTGAAGTCGTCATGGCCATAGAGGAGGTTCGCGTTTTTCTTTCGTCCAACAATACAATCCTTACCTGTCTCGCGCAGGAGTTTGCCATCGAAATTCCGGACGCCGAGGCCGACGAAATAAAGACCGTTCAACAGGGTAGGTCTCCCGTATTGCCCATTGACTTGTCAACACGCAATTACTCTTTTTTTTTTGCCTTGGGACAGCCATCGACTATATCGAAAAAACACCTGAAGGTTCGTCAGCTTCGCTTTCTGCGTTTTACATCATTAACTCTACTTTAGCTCAGTGAGCAAACGTATAGCATTCTTTGTCTACCTGTCATTGGTACTCGGCATCAATTCAACATTTGTTCCCACCGGAACTGAGTGGGTCACCCGCTCAAAGTTTGACGGACTACAAACTGGGGAACCATCATATATATGCAATGTAGAAAGTCGAGCAATTCTTCCCTCATGTCGCCGCTCAAAACATGTGTTATCAATGAGCCACCTCTTTGGGTGTACCTGTCAGTGGCCCAAAAATTGCAAGTCTCGCATTCCGTGGATATGTGGCAAGACAGCACGTTTGTCTCGAAGAGCCCGGCCTGTCGAGCTCTCTCAAAGTTTTACATTTTAGTTTTCTTTGTTATTTGCTTTTAGCAAGTTTATTTCGTCTGCATACTCAAGACACTGTCAAGTGTGGAGACATTCGATGGATCGACTACACGTCTTGTTTTGCTGACTCTCGTCTCCAGCTTGCCTGCACGAGAGCCAGTGGCTTCGTAGTATTGGGTGGGGGATCAAGATGACGTTATCTCTGAAAACCACCTGAGCGGGATGGCTCCGATGTGAGATTCGACGATGCCAAGTGTTCTACAGATCAAGGTATCCAGGCCAGATTTTGAGATATGACGCACACGTCGGATCGCAAATGAAGAACCTTCTATCGGAGCATGCCCAGTGAGAAAGAGGGTTATGAGTTCGCATGTCAGGGTATGTATATATAGGCCGTACGTATACATACAGACACATCGAAAACGGGCGTCACTATAGCTTGTCCTCGTATGAATACGTATGTAGACGAAGGCCTCTCTATGGAGCCATAGGTCTCCTAGATCACCATTGTCCTCGCTCGTCAGTCATTTGGGTCCAGGACCAGTATGCCATCCTATGCCATTCTAGCAGTTACAATCTGCAATGAACCTATACCATCGTATGCACAGGGATCCCACCCCCCTCCCCTCGACCGCCCTCGACCGCCCTGACCTCTATTCCATTACCACTCGCATCCTTTGTTACTCCGAGTCCTTCCCTTCTCGACACTCAATGCATTGGCAAGACAGTGATTTTGCAATAAATTCAGTGGTTCCTTTTGTCCAGATGTGGTCTGCAATCGGTATCATATCAACGTTGCTCCATTAGATGCAAGCTGCGACGACACGCTTACCGACAATGACGCACACGCAACGGGAGTGTCATGACGCATCAAAGATGCTGAGGACATGTCAAAGAACCTGTGGAACAGGTCAAAACGAGTCAGCAAACGGTCTATGTGAATAAATTCAATATACCTACCTAGAAGGGCCCAAGGCGATCCGGACAACCCGGCAGGTGAAACGGACGCGTCGGGGGTATCAAACCGCGATGAGGACATTATATGCGTGCCAAAGAAGCTGTTAAATGCGTCAGAACTCGGGCGAAAACATTTTGAGCAGAGGGAGGAGGACAGCTCACCTCAGGGAGCTCGAAACGAGCTGGACAACCCGGGCAGCGAAGCGGCCACACCAAGCGATGCCCACAAGCACCAGGAACGTCCTAGGGATGTCAGAAACTGGCGCGTCGACAGAACAAACATGCCAGATCGAAATAGAGCCCCTGGGGGCCATAGAGGCGAGTAGGGCGAGTTGAGAGGCGTTGAGGTCAATTCCGACCACCAAAATGTTGTAGACGACGCCGGATGTGATTGGATATGTCCCAGGAGTGAGGAAAACGAGCGTGTCGTCGAAACGAACGCACAACGTCGAGATCGAGGGCCAGGGGGTGCTGAAGGCGACCAGGTCGAATCGAGAGCTGTCGAGTACAATTGGAAGTGCGAAATCGGTGGCGATGGCATTTTATACGATGAGAATAGTGGCCAGAAGGATGACGCAACGAGCGGCGCACAGTATGACTTGAAACGACCCGAGATGTGACCACTAGCTGAAAGCCAAGTGAGTCAGCACGCAAGCGCACAACGACGGACGCACCTGAGCTGTCCACACCATCTCTCAAGCATTCCCGACAACCTCACACCCATCCAAACTCACCATGTTGTCGAGGACGACTGAGAACGTGACCTACAAGCGTCAGTAACCCCATTCGATACCCATGAGTGTGAGGGACGGATGCCAGTTACATGGGTCACGGGCCCATTAAGTGTCGACGCACTGGTACAAGGGGTTTATGAAGGCTCTGGGCTTGATTGTCTTGCCTTGAATGTTTCTGATAACCTGCGAACTGTTTGTCAGACCCGTTGAAAAGAACAAGAAAGAAATACAGCGGGTTCTTGATTCGGATGGTTGGTCTTGGCGGTTTGTCTTTGGTAATGACTGGAGCAGTTGTCATACCCGGGTCTGCTACGGTAAAAGACTCAGACCTTCTTGAGAGGCAACAGAATTGAGGTCCACATCGTACTTGCGCTGATGAGGCTTTGACAGTGGAACCCGTACCATACGTCTCACATGCAGTTCAAGATGTTGGTAACATGTGTTGCATCAAGGTGTTCTCCGTCTGCATTTTCTAGGTATTGGGTAGAAGCTTGTCCTCCTTGGACTTTTGTCCTTTCGCAGCTTCGTTCCAGTCCTTTCGATCCTTCTCGGTCCCGAAATGAATGCAGGGATAGTCTTCGGCTTTGAACTGAGGTGGAACTGGAATATCGGAGGGTGCAGGTGGCTGGAGAGCGATATCGATTGGATGCGATGATGTATCTGTGGAAGTGTTTGGTATTCGATTAAGCTGGGAGGCTAGAGTGTCGTATGATTTTCTTACATAGGCGTAGGCGGAACGTCCCAAGAAATAAACCTACCGAATAGTCACACTGCTTCTAGCTTCGAGTGTAGCATTTTCGACCTGTAGCTTCATTATGGTGTCTTCTAGTACTTGGATTCGTTGGATATACTGCATATATGCGCTTTAGATCATCTTCAGTCTGAATTTGGAACCCACCTGGAGTACGTCAAACGAAAACAGCGATGCCGCTGTCCTGGGGGTGAACTAGAATCGGTGCTGCGATCGTCGTCCGCGGGTCTCTTGATCCCAATTTGACTGGTCAAGTTATTCCATTCATGAAGGCTCGAAATTCATTCGAGTGACCTGCTAAACGGATTGCTTCCTTCTCATCCTCGGAGGCTTCAATCGTGGGGTGTGTTGAGTTGCCTTCGACGCCAGTTGCAGTACTTTCGACATACTCACCCGTTAGCTGACTGGGAGGGAGACATCTGACATGGTTGTCGTACGTGTGAAAGTTGTTGCAGATAGAAAAAGGCACAGCATTTGGCTGATAAAAAGAACATGATATGATGCTCTTTGCGAGTTGATCATATGCAACGTATATATTCAATGTGGGATGGATGAGAACATGAAACTGCCAGATTCACATAGCGGGCGTAGTGCTGACATAGCCAAACGTATACAAACATCGGAACGCATAACTCTCTTTCTCACTGGGGAGCATGACCCACCCGAGGCAAACTCGGAGTGTATAGGACTCAACAGCTTGGGTAGGCTCTGGTTCACATCGGTTCGGCTGCCTGTGTGTTCTGAAGAGGAAATCCAGAACCATCATTGACGTGGGTTCCCTGAAACCACCTTTTTTGACGGTTCAAGGAGGTGACATATGGAGCGCAGATTCGTAGGACATATGATATCGGACGTCTTCTCATTTTTTTAGGGACACCAAGATACCTTTCCCCACTGCTCTCAACATAATGCATGATGTTCAACTTCCAAGGCCTTGGAGCCACATATAAACATGTTGTGCAGGTCTCGACGAGAGCCAGCTGTACGTCACGACCGCTCATTGCGTTGAGGGACACCCTCTGCTTTCGGGTCCCTTGGATTGATCCGAGAGTAGATAAGATAGCACTTTCTAGTTCACTCCGTATCTGGTCTTGGGTTGGTGGTGAACAGTTTGGTGAGCATAAGTCGTAATCAGTTGTTTCTGGTTCCGTATGGCAACGCATGCGTGGAGAGACCATCATTCCGCCGGTGCACCATGCACGCCGGCGGGGAGTCTTCCGACTTCTTTTTGAAACTCGGAGAAGTCAGCGAAAACGTGGGCTCGATGGAAACCTGCCGGTCCGAAGAGACAAGACAACTCCTCGGAGGATGCAAGGAGTGGTTCTTTTCGGGTATCTCCGAGAATAACTGCACAGTTTTTGTCATAGTGGCTGTCACTGTCACAACGTTCCCACATTCCCAACAACGACCTCAAGATCCTCAAGGTAAGCGGGGCTCGACGTGCTCGCTGTTAATCACTCACTTATTCACAGGCGAGTACACTCGGACTTGCTTCTTGTGCGCTCAGCACTCATCCAAAACGATACAGACTTCGTTATGGCCACCTTCTCCTCGACACCCATCGTCATTGATGGCAAGGGTCACCTCCTTGGTCGATTGGCCTCTATCATCTCCAAGCAAATCCTGTCCGGCCAGAAGATCGTCGTCGTGAGATGCGAGGAGATCAACATCTCTGGGAGTTTCTTCCGCAACAAGGTATGATAATACTGTACCATCCTCGAAGCAGGTCCAGACGCCGTTTCGCGCCGTGCAGCTCCGCTACCACAACTTTCTCCACAAGCGCCACATTGTCAATCCCAAGAAGTCCGGCCCTTTCCACCATCGCGCTCCCTCCAAAATACTCTTTCGCGCCATCCGCGGAATGGTACCCCACAAAACTGCGAGGGGTACTGCCGCGCTCGAGCGTTTGAAGCTCTTCGAGGGTGTGCCCCCACCATACGACCGCAAGAAGCGAATGGTGGTTCCCGAGGCCCTCCGGGTACTGCGGTTGAAGCCTGGTCGGAAATACTGCACCGTCAAGGTATGGGAGATGGTGGGGTTGACACGAGCAGCGCGTTGATGCCAGGTTTGTTTGTAGCGTCTGTCGCATGAGGTTGGATGGGGCTACAAGGATGTCGTCGACCGCCTTGAGGAGAAGAGGAAGATCAAAGCACTGGCATTCCATGAGCGTAAGGTACGTAGAGCGGGGATGGGACGTTGCATTGGGACTGCCGGTTGACTGTGCGTTGCAGATTGCAGCACTGAAGCTGCGCCAAAAAGCGGTCGCGGACGCATCACCATCCTTTGAGAAACTGGCAGAGTATGGATTCTAGGAGGGTGACCACGACTGTGTGCCAAGCTGCAGACTACGTTATGTTTAGTACCATCGATAGGACCATGCATGAAACTATGCGAATCTGCGTGTTCTCCGTCACTTCGAATATTTTTTTCCCTTTGACTCGACTTGCCCTCCTTTGTGTAAGTGGCTGTGCTGTCGGTGGCGGAGAACGCGACGGACGCGCGTTTTGGAGGGGAACGCTTGTTTGAGTCACGCAGCCACCTTTTCGACCGCCTCCGCCGCCATCCTCTCCTTCCCCCTCATCGTCCCCGACATCCCCCAGCACAATGTCCGCAGAACACACAGCACACCACACCACAGGTCCGCCATCTCTTTTCTAGGGGCATCCCACGCACTAAACCTCTCCCGCAGCATCTCGCTCCCCTTCACCGGCTTCCGCCAATGACATTCTCACACTTCGCTCCCTCGTAACAACAAAGGAGGCGGGCGTAATCATTGGAAAGGGCGGAAAAAATGTTGCAGATCTCAGGGAGCAGACGGGGGTCAGAGCTGGCGTCAGTAAGGTCATACCTGGCGTCCACGAACGGGTCCTCACCGTCGGCGGATCTGTCGACGCAATCGCAAAGGTACGCGTCCCCCCTTTCCCCCAAGTTTCGTTCACAAACTCTGGAGACTTGCAGGCATACAACCTCATCATCAACCAGCTCGTTTCATCAAGCCCGTCCCCTGTTTCTCTCTCATCATCGTCTCCACACACCTCCATCCGCCTCCTCATCTCACACAATCTGATGGGCACCGTGATTGGTCGCAACGGCCTCAAAATTAAAGCCATCCAAGATGTTTCTGGAGCCCGCATGATTGCCTCAAAAGAGATGCTCCCACAGTCAACCGAACGCATTGTAGAGGTTCAGGGTTCTCCAGAATCCATCAGCCGTGCAATTGAAGAAATCGCAAAGTGCTTGCTTGAGGACTGGGAAAGGGGTGCGGGCACCGTCCCATTCCACCCAGGCGTTGGTGAGGAACGTCTTGGCTCAAGACGTTCAGCAAATGGATATGCTGGCGGCTTGAGTACGCGCAGATCCGCCGGTGATGTTACTCGCCGTGGTTCGTCTCCACCTTCACCACACTCGCCCTCGACGGCACAACCACCGGCCAACCTTCGTACGCAAAATATTCTAATCCCTGCCGATATGGTCGGATGCATCATCGGCCGTAATGGAAGCAAAATTACTGAGATTCGCCGACTCTCTGGATCCAAGATATCTATTGCAAAGGCTCCACATGATAACTCTGGTGAACGGATGTTCACTATCATTGGAACCCCTGCAGCCAACGAAAAGGCGCTGTTCTTACTCTATAATCAGTTGGAGAGCGAGAAGGAGAGGAGAATTGGCAGGGAGCAACAAGACTCTCAAGAGTAAACTCACGTGCTCGCCGTTCTAAACATTCCACCCAACCACTTTGCACGATTCACGACCCCTCTCAGATCCGTATGCCACTTCCTCTCAGCCTTCTTGTCCCCTGTGCTTCCACATCATGCTTCCTCGAACGTGCGCTTCGCTTCGTCGCCGCGCGCTGGCAACAGCCGTATTCGTTATTGGTCTTTAACCATGTGCATTTTCCCAGCCTTACACCGAAAATACGCACGAAGCTCCTCTTCACTTCGATGTTCTTGACTCCGATCCGCTCCATCGCCCCCTCTCCCCACGATAGTTCTGACCATGATACATATTGCGACATGCCTGACATACTACAATGCATTGTGTTTTAGTTGCTTCACCGATACATGTACAACATGTGTCCATGACCCTGCTTCAGTCCCTTTCCAGTTTGATCTTGTCAGTTTGCAACGCGGACCGAAGTATTTAACCTACGTTGGGGATCACGTGTACTGACTGTTAATCGATGCGTTTTCCTCCCGGTTCGTCGTTGCGATGAACGGCCAACAACATCCTTCCCCGCGAGACGCTGGGTCGTCTTACACAGCGCCCTTGTACGACACCACTGCACTCACTTCGGCTTTGGCTAATCCATATGCACAACCAATGTCCCCACATTACTATCAAGCGTACGTCCAAGCCTATTCAAACCCCCGACCACGCACAACCGCGGATGGATACACACTTTCATCCACCTACGTCCCGGACGCTGCGAGTCGGACGAGTAGAACGACGTCGACTCTCACTCCCTCATCTCGGGACCGCCCCCCCGTGCACGCTCAGTCACAAACGACCGTCAAACCCATCCTAAATCACCTCACTTACGGGAACTGGTACCAGCCCGGGAATTGTCGATGTGCTCGCCACGGCTGCTCATTCACCGGTTCCCGCAAATCTGTCGAGATTCATATGATGGATCGCCATTTTATATTCCCACCTGGGTGGAAGAAGAGGGACGACTGGGATGCTGATCCGAGTTTGAAAGGGTGCATCGTCGTGCTGTATCGCGTTGACCCCTTTGGCTGATGCAAGTGTAGGAAACCCGTCGCGATTCAAGGGACGTCCCTTCTGCTGGACACGCCAGAAGCTGTCGATGCCTGGATAGCTGAGCGGAGAAGGCGATTCCCGACGGAAGAAAAAGTCCAGGATAAGAAGCGGAAGCTCGAGGAAGCAGTTGCGCGAGGGCAGCTGACTCCAGAAGATATTGGCACTGGCAGAAGAAAAAAACATAGGCCAGACGCGACGTCTGCGGAGGGTGGAAGGGGATTTCGTGGAAAGGGACATCAGAGAGGCAGAGGTCGTCGACGGGAAGGTTTAGTTCGGCGAGAAGAACCCCGAACAGAAGATGTTGACGACTCGATAAATCAACCAGCTGGTACGAAAGTTGAATGCGCTCGAGAAGCGAGCCCCAGCTCTACGTCAAGCGCGGACGACGACGAAGCACCCGAAGTTGCGTCGTCCAAAGTCCCTACCGCGCCAGCGTGCATACCGAAAGTAGACATTGCACTCGGCAAGGAAGTTCGAATGTCGCATGTACAGTCTCAAGAATACCCTAGAAAAATTCCTCAGCCAAAGAAACCACCACGAAATCCGTTCGCGTCACGGTCGACATTGCTTCGTAACGTACTAAGGACTTGCTACTCACTCATCGTTACCACTCTAATGATCCCATTTTTAAGCTGCTCCTGCCCGAAATTCGTGTCACGGTATCCAATCTTTCGCAGGCCATACACTTTCTCGTCGAGAATGATTTTCTTCGGGGCGTTGAACTACGACCGGGCGAAGCAGAAGAGCAAATGATCGAAGTCCTCGGAAGTAGCGAGACCACATGTTCAGCTCTACTTCCGCCGCCACCGGGAGAACCGTTCTGAGGTTGTTTAAATGTTGAGAAGTGGATCCAGTAATCATGTTTTCTGCTAAGGAACACGTTGTTGGTCATCGACTACACTCCGAATCATCTTCGGAGGTGCTAGTGGTCCCAAATGACCCATTCTCGTCCCCTTCGACTTCTAAAGTCCGTTTCTCTACATCAAATCTATAACCTGTTAACCCCTCTGAGATCTGATCGACTTTGGATGGCGCCGTGACGACAACAACGGAAGAAGTAGACGAGTTGAAGATCGGCAGGATATACTTCTTGAGAGATACCAGAATGTCATTCTTGGTGACGCTTTGGTATTGTTCCAAGAGTTTGAGGTTGTGATCTTGACTTAAGCCCTTGAGGGCTTGGTTGGCAAATGAGTTGATCGCCTGCAGGAATTTATGAATAAATTGAGTGCTCTAAATGTCCAAATGACCTACTGCTCTGCCTGCCGTTGCAACGTTTTTCGCGACAACGTAGACAATACTGCTTTTAGCAGCATCCAGAGTGGTTTCACCAAGTTCAACCTGATGACGTTACCCTGCTGAATTGATAATGACAAAACGAAAGAAAACTTACGGAGCCATCAACTAATCCCGAAACGACATCGTGCGCTTGTTTGAAAGCCTCCGTACTATCCGAACTCTGTACGTGGAAGATCAGAAGGAGCGACTTTATGGATGGAAACCAAACATACGCGGTACAGAGTGAAGGTAATTAGCCCAGCTTCTCTATCGGCAGCCATGTACGCGCCATAAGCGAGGCCAGCTCCACGCACTGACCTCTGTCGAGAATGGGGTTAGCACAACTTTGCATTGTTGGGACAGGTTGTTACGATACCCATAGGAAACTCTCCGTCGCATTTAGAACCTCAAGAGCAACTCTTAGTGCCGGAAACTCTGGATGATCGAACCCTTGGATACCCTTGGTGGTATGATTGACAAAGGAGCTCTCGATCGTAGGCAGGCTGACAACGACCGCCTAGAAAGGGGTAAACGGATATACGGTGAAAATGTATTTGTTCCTACCTTCTTAACGGGATTCCTGCCCAGTTCGTTCAGCGTCTCGCAGGTCAATTTTACGGGTGCCAAAGTTGATGTTTGCTGCAAGGTGCAAAAATGAGGGTAAATCAAGCGATGGCACGACAAAACTACTCACACAAAGGTTGCCAAACTTTTCTTTCCACGTACTACGGGGCTTTTTGAGGCCCAATACATTCCCAGTGACGGATACCCGGATTCCCGAGGGATCAGTCACTACAAGCATTGAAACTTGGTAAGACGCCTCCTAACATGCCAGAGAAATAATACGTACGACACTTTTGTAATTTCTCGAAGGCACCGATCACTTGTTCTGGGGACTCCTGGAGGTCCTTAATAAGCTTGGGCACAAAGTCCGCTTGCGGCAAGATTGCGCCGGCAAGTGAAGTCGAACTCTTGTCAAACAATGTTTCAGCCCATACGGATGACAAGACATTGTTGCCATCACGCTTTAGTTCAGGAAGGGATTGAACAAGTTTAGCGGCAGATACGAGGAGTCTTTTGGCGAATTAGTCACTAGACAAGTTGTAAGACATTTGCCCACCTTTCTTTGTCGAACACAGCGCCCCAGACAAGATCACGGAGCCAGGTGACAGCAGATTCATAATGTGCTGTCTCGACCTTTATACTTATACGCGCAAATTCAGTAAATTGATCTGATAATCCGAGGCCTGCCTCATAGGAAACAGTTAGGTCGTCAAGTCGATTAACAACCTCTTCATGACTCAAAAGTTCGCCATTTTCCAATTTTACGGGCAAAGAAAAGAAAGCGGCGGCATAAGTGGAGATATATCTAGAAAATCTCAGCGAGAAAGCTAGCATAGTATAAATAAATTTACGAACGGGCGAAGCTCGTCTGGCACATTTGCAAGCGAGAAGAATGCATGAATTCCCACAAAATCCGACTACAAAGAGATACTGTCAGTCCCGAATCATTTCATCCCGGGAAGAAACCCACTTTGACATGATCATATTGTACGAACATCGACAGTGGTTCGCCATCACTTTCGATGTGTTTTTCGAGGTCTGACTGCAAAACTCTGGATGGAATACTTCGGCCCCTGCCCAGCTCCTGCACGCTCTTCACAGGAATCCACGATATACTATTCACATCTGGGACAGGGAATGAAGTCAAGATCTCTGTCGGGATGGGCAGTTCATGCTCCGCTTTGGCAGCCTCGAGTTCTTGTCCTGCATTCGCAAGACCTTGAGGTCCGAGTTTCTCAACTTGAGCGGCCAGTCGAGCTTTTTCAACCGCTTCAAGTCTCTCCGCAAGGTTCGCTGAGGGCCTGCCGACGACGACAGTATAGGGTTGGTCAAGGAAATACCTTGTAGTACCATAAGTATCATATAATGTAGAAAACACATGACCTACCTCTTCAAGAGTTCCGTCCATTGAGAGCCGCTCCAAGCTCTAAGGACATCGTAGTACTTGATCTCGTCCAACGCCCCATGCATATCCGAACCATCTGTTGCACCGTACAAGAAATCTGTTATTATTGTGCCCGAGAAAGTATCTCCCTTGGCAGATTCAAGTTTGCTCCGCAACTGAGATGTTCGAATCAGCAAACCAACAAACTTATGAAAATTGAGAGTGTCTCACTTGACGTTCGTCTCGCTTAATGACCATCGACATGCGGGACATGTCAATTCCTTCTGTAACAATGCGGCGGAAGCTCGCAGTGAGCTTCACATCAAAGGTGTCCAAGTATTCCGTGGGCACGGAACCGATGTAGACGGGTAAATCTACCATTATAGCGCGAGCATCTTCGCTGAAGTAGATGTAAGAGCTTCAAGGGGATGAGTATGATAACATGATATACAAACGAGATTCTTACCAAAGGGGAGACTCTATTTCGACATATTCTTTGTTCAGAGGAGCTACGGGTGATGATGTGAGGTAAGTGGATAAGATATCTAAGGCCTAAATATCCAGTGAGCAAAGTGCATACAGTCATAATATCAAACAGACCTTTCGTTCCAGGAATGCAGTTGGAGGTGGGCCATTATAGGTGATAAGCAATTCACCCTGACTTTCGTCTTTCTCTGGGAACTCCACGGCTTCTTTGATGATTTCCTTAATGCGCTGGCGGTTGGCACTAGCCGTCTCCACAAATGGCCGTTTCCAGCCTTCTGGACGCGAGCCCTGGTCTTGACCGTGTGCGATGATGCTGGGCTCAACCTTTTCCTGAAGAACAGCAAGAAGAGAACTGGTCCCGCTTGAGAGTTTCCCAGTGACTACCAATGATAGATTATGGGGGACATAATATGTGCTGTGGTATCGCCGAACTGCGAAGTGGATATAAGTTGGATGTGAGTAGGTCGATGCAGAATTTACTTTGTTCCACGTTGAGCACGCGCAGGGCTTCCATGAGTCCACCAGTTTCACTGCGATAAGCACTACCTGGAGGGTACAAGATACGTTGGGACCTAAAGAAGGCATGAGCGTGAACCCAACTACGGGAGGCCAGCACTGACCGGAGAGCCATCAAATCGCCAGAAGTATTCTCGCGCCCTTGCATTTCGCTATATACCACACCAGCATTTTCACCTTTCCCATTGATATGATGAACCTACGAAATTAGTTAAATAAGTTCTTCCCGAGTTGAACGAGTTAGTTGTACCTCCGTCACGAAAGCAGCCTTTGACATTGTCGGATACAGTATGTGATCGAGGTATACTGGCAAGAGCTGCAGAAATCCCTGTTCTCCAGCTGTCGAAGCGGTATAGGCTGGGTGGAAGCAAAAATAAGAAAGGATGTGACAGTAGTAAGACGTTGCTCGCCTGTGTGGTCATTATCCGTCCAAGCATTTGTGCCGTCAGAGAAACCACGGTTAGCGAGATGGTCTATGATGCCTTTGTACGGGTATTTCTCCGAGCCCATAAAGACTAGGCTATCAAGTCTGCTTCAGCAACAAGGAACGGAAAGTATCTCAAGCCACTCACTGTTCTAGGGTGTGAGGACAACCGCTGTCATTGAAAACTGAGAGGATGAGAACGAGCGAAACAATACGACGAGAGCAAAGAAACTTACTTTCAGTTGCAACAACAAAGTATCCATTAATGAGTGGAGCTGGAGAAGTGTTCAGAGGTGTAGGAGAAGATTGGAGAGTGGCACAGACCCTCATAATCCAGATGAACAAGGGTCAGACCGCTGACCCGGCTTCGCCACTTTGAGACGAGTACATCTGTATAGTCGAGCTGGAAACGCTTGACAAGATCGAAGTTTCCAAAGGACGTGAGGTGGTTATCTGCGATGGCGGAACGATCCTGGAATGGAGCCATGGAAGCGAGACGCCGTGATGGGTGTATGATTGGACGGGGACGACAGCTGGGGCCGCGGAGAATACGAGGCAAGCCACGACGAAAGACAGCAGAGAACATGTGCAAGTCCGAAAGATTACATCATACTCATGGGTTATGAACCTACACCAGAGGCGGAAGAAAAACATCGCCAGCGTCTTGAGAAGAAAAAAACCATAGTCGGGCCTACACTTCCTCTCTTTCTCGCCAGACCATGGGTTTCACTCCAGCCGCAGGGTGATCAGCTGCAGAACCGTGCAGTCAGAGTCATGACATGGAATGTCCGTACTCTTATCCCTCTGCATCGCAATTCACTCGGTGATGCATCCCCCCGTAGTTGCTCGCCCAGTGTCTCGTTCGTACGTTCACCCCACATGCACCTTGACAATCAAGGTCACAGTCAATCCCAGGATCGGAGCTCTTCCCAACCAGTGGCAAAGCCCGTAAAGCGAATGCGAGAGTGCCAATGCTTCATGCAGAGATCCTCTCTCATGACGCCGATATATTGTGTATGCAGGTCCGCCAAGTCCGACGATGGTTCTTCCCCAATCTCATGGATTTCAGGAAGTAGACATGCTCGACAAGCTCCTTCCTGTGCTCGATCTCGCCGGATATGCTTACTCTTATGCGACTGGCATAGACAAACCCCATGGATGTCTCATCGCTTATAAAACTACCATGTTCCGGAGCATCCACGAAACCAAGATAGAGTATGACAAGTTGGAAGTGAAAAGCAATCCTGAGCTTAGCACCCAAGCACGCATTGGGTCGAGTCATCAGACCAGGAACATCGCAAGTATTGTGGCGCTTCAAGCTATAGATCCAGAGCAAGAAGTCCAGGGCTATATCATCGCAACGACGCATCTCTTCTGGCATCCCGCGTTCGTACACGACTGCCTTCTCAACAATTCCACTGACCCAAGTTCTTCGTTAGGTATACCTACGAAAGAGCAAGGTAACTTGAATCCCTCATTTTCTGCACTCATGTATGGAATCGGACATAGGCAAGCAGGTCTTTTGGTTCGTGAGGTCATCGCGTTCCAAGAGCTCCGGCAACTCCGCGATTGGCCTTGTATCATAGCAGGAGGTCAGAATTTTCGGGAATTCTTATACCCACAACTCCCCTTTAACCCAAACATCGGACAGACTTCAATTTTCCTCCAGATGACCCCACATACTCCTTATTGGTCGGCGAATCATTATCTCTTGAACAACAAGAATGCCTCCAAGTTTCGCGAGTGGTGCATGTCTCCATAGACCCAACTGTGCCCACTTCCATCGCGAAAGAGGTGGACGAGGGAGGCGACGAGGAAGAACCTGATCCTGATAGGGTAATTCGAAACTCGAGAGAATCTAAGCCTTCCGACGGATTGCTGTCCGACGTAGAGTTGTCCACTCTTGTGGGATGCCATTTACGCAGTGCATATGACGAGGGTCAACGGTCATCGCTCCTAGATGGAAACAATGTTGCGACATATGGTTCCAGAAAACTCCTTTCGGCGGACAGAGCTGGCGCTTGTGAGCCAATATGGACTAGCTTCACGCATTATTGGAAGACGACTCTAGGTAAGTGCCCAGCGAAGACTAATCGAGATATTGTGGCTTATGGAGTACTAGATTACATCTTTATTCTAGATGCCCCTGGAAGTAGAACGCGCGTGATGGGTTACCTTCAACCCCATCGTACAGAAGATGTTGAGCGGGGCCTGCCTCAGATCGGGATATGTGGTAGCGATCACTTCTCACTTTGCGTTCAGCTTGAAACGTTACCTACTACATTATGATGATAGGACTCGTCTGCGGGCTAGCAGGATGTCTGAGTACACAATTCCGTGGAAAGATTAAAAAGTTGGGAGCAAGGTGAAATTCCCAATGGGAACATGGACGAGTCCCAGACTTGCTTGGATTGAGCTCTACACTGTCTCTATTTACGCTGTCCTGTCAGAACCTGCCAGTAAATTCTTGAAAAGCCCACTCGCAGAATCTTCGTTCCGCAGCTGAATCATGTAAATGACACCTGTCCGTGCCCCCCCAGCATCACTCAGCTCAATTGCGACACCAGTTTTGCCCACCCTTTCGACCCCATCCGTCAAAACGATCGTGGAAATAAGAACCGATTTTTCCTTGTTACCTGTCTCTACAACAAGTTGCTTGACATTCGTTGGCTCCTGGCGATAGAGGGTCAAGTTTGCTGAGCCCATTGACTTCCATTGCGCGTGTTGTTGCTGAAGGAACACCTTGCACTTCATCTGTGCGGCGATAACAGACCGTACGGGTCCAAGCGGTTTGGGTTCTTCTGCTGGAGACGCGGGAGGGCTCGGATCTAAAATCGAGGGTCCCGAAACCGAGTTGGTTCTCGACCCCATTTGTATCGACGGGAGAAGCGTTCTCGACGTTGGCATGTTCAGAGACCCTATAGAGTTCTTGCGTTGATTATGCGAGTGTCGTGGCATAGGTAAACCATCCGGTAATGAGGGTATGGGGGGGAGTGGGGCTTGGCTATGCTGATATTGTGCATGAAGTGATCGCGACGATGAAGATTTCTGTAGTCTGCGGGAAGATTTTTCATCCGGGTGGGATGTTGCTGAAGGGCTGAATGGATGCGTAGGGAATGGCGGCTCGTTGGGGGAGTGCGGATCAGGCTGAGGGTGAGGAGCATGAACAAAGCTTTGGTGATTCGGTCCATGAGGAAGAGATCGCAAGGACGGCTGGTGCTGCAATGGTTGGTGATGAAGCGAGTGCATCGAAGCATGGTGTCTCAAAGTTGAGTTCTGGGGAGTGGGATTCTGCACGGTCGGTGGTGAATACACCCTATGGGATCCTCCAGGAAGATCTGACGTAGCCATCATGGAAGGTGGTGACTGGGATTGAACACTCGCACTCCGTGCGGAAGGGACGATTTGTCCCGGGACAAATGAAGAAGGTGGGTGATTGATGGCGTGCCCTGCTGAAGACCCACGTGGAGGGTATACTGGGCCTGAACTATGAACCATAGGTAGCCGCTGTCCATTTCCTGGCGAAACAGGACTGCCCAGGGGGCTGATGAATCCCTCACATCGGGGACCTTGAACCGTTCCAGATCGGGTAAAAATCGCATCCTGCTGTTGCGGAGGACTCCGCGAGAGTGACGCCACTGGTATACCGTCGTTTTGCTTAGGCGAAGGGATCGTTGCGGTCTTGTGAATCGTGGAAGTAATGTCATCGGTTTGCTCGGACTGAATGTCGACAGGTTGGGATTGCGGAAGTAACCGAGGTTTGAGAGCTCGTTCGGGTCTTCCCCTCAAGGAACCTCCAGACGTTCTGGGGAACGTGGCTGGTGATTGAGGAAGAGTATCAATAGGAGGCATGGGCGGTACAGGCTCTTGCGCGACTCTGGAGACTGGCAAAGGGTTGAGAAAAGTTGACCATCCAAGGAAAGTACGTGATGACTCTTACTCGTTTTTGCAAACGAAATACATTCTTGAAATTCATTAAGAATTCGGTCTCTTTGGAGTCGGGAACCGGCTTCCATAATCAGTGTCTCTTTGCGCATGATAGAGACCTGCAAGACATTCTCTGTGAATGGAATCAGGGACGAGTACCTGGAAGAGTTGCATAACAAACCTTGTCCGGGAACCTCAGTTACATTGACAACTTTTCCAGAAAGTGGAGGATAGCACAGACGCATATCTTTCCCGTCTTCGCCTCTAGCAACTCGTTCTTCTCGGGCCATTTCTTCACATAGAAGAAACAGATCCGACAAAATATAAAGATATCCGTGATGATGGATGACCTCTATTCCTGTTGCTTTCGAGGTAAAGCGTACAAGCACCTTGACGGATAAACGTAACTCGCGAGTGTAGGGAAGGGTCGGCGGTGCTATTTGCAGTCGAATTTGCTGCAGATATGATAAGTTGACAATGTGTGCAATGTTGTGCCACGAACCTTTGGCTGCATCGTAAATATGTCGAGGGTATTTTCAGTAGCTAAGCGCTTTTCGAGATCTAGGACGGGTGACAACAAAGTTTGAGCGGACTCCCGACTGCGTGAGGTTGATGCTGTGCCTTGCGAAAGGCGTTCACTGAGAGTACATGAGAAGCTTGGTTGGGCATTGGTGAGGCCGAGACTCACTCTCTGGAAGAGAGGCTGCCCCTCATGGATGGTGCAGCGCTTGCAGAATCTGCGCCAAAGTGTCCGGAGAGTAAAGTGCCGTTTTCCATCAGCTCGTTCGTGGATGGTATCACATTGTTCAAAGTCGTCTCGGGGTTTACGAGCGGAGGAGGTACTTGCGGTGACTGAGGGGCAACTATAGTGTTGGCCTTACCGTCGAGAGTTGCTAAAAGACCATCCAACTTCACCAGGGCCCCTGTTAGCAGCCTATGATCACTTCTTCCGGGAGTCATACTCTTGAGCAATCTGCTGTATAGCTTTCTGTAATACTGGAGACGTCCCTTTGGTAGCAGGAAAAGTGCGTCGAGGGTCCAAAACGAAGGATTCAGCAAGTGCGAGGGCTGGGGCAACGTAGACGGTGGAGGATTGGATGCCGAGAAGGTTTGTAGGATAGTGGAAAGCTTCAAGTTTGATCTGACAGGTTCCCAGTCATCGAAGCCAGTACAGTACCTGTCGGCATATGTCATGTACGGTTGTTCTAATTCATCGATCTTCCACAACATGAGAAAGTGATTTTCGTTCCAAAGTATACACCTACCCATCGCATCAATAAGTCACCGAGGGCCTTCGGAGAGGATGGATTTTCGCCGATCTCCTTGAGCCTCTACAAGAAATGAGATACGTTGTGTCAGGTGGAACGGATGTCTCACTGTCAGGAGCGTGCGGTTCGACTTATATATCCCTTCCACACTGCGAAACATGAGGTCGAGTTGTGGTGGAGGAAGGTTCGATCGTGACCAGGCAGCAGCCACTTTCTGTGGAAGAAAGAATGAGGCAGGACTGGCAGGAAGGAAGAGAAGAGACGCACTCGGATTACGCCAGTGAGAAGCTCGACATATGTCTTCTCGCTCTCTATGAGATCTGTCAACGGGCTATATTTCCTGGTCTTCTCGACCGCAGAGGAAAGGGGGGATGGTGAGACTGGAGACAGGGGGATGTCGAGGCCCAACAGAGGTGGTGATCGTGACGCGGAAGGCTTTGTGTGGATACCCAGCGATGACATGATTGGTAGCGCAGCGTCGTCGTCTTTCGATGGTGGCGCAGGTGGTCCAACCGAGATAATCTCGCCGGGCTCGTTCGAAGACCCTGAGGTCGTCGTTGTGTGCTTTGCGCTCAAAGTCATGGTGTGATTGGTCGCGTATCACCACATCCTGCTGACACTCCCAATGTCCTACCTGAGCACTATCGCATGGCTTCACAAAACGTTTACCACTCGACAACGGACCGCAGAACTTTTACGACCTGAACTGGACGAACACGTTCTATCCCCACACGACTACGAGTTAGCGACCAGGTTCCTACCTGGCCCCAGTATGGACTGGCAGGCAGGCTCTTTAAAAGTTACGTTGTACACGTCCGTATTGACAACGCTCTTCAACACAGCTAGCATGCGGTGTAGGAACGTCAACCGCGGTGTACGGTTATGGTTCTTACCTCGCCCGACCAAAGTGGAACGCTTGGAGGCTCCGTCTTGGGTCCGTTGGAGCTTTTCTCGTTGGATCCACGTATGGCGCTTTCAGGCAATTTCTGCTTCACTACCGGTTCGCCAACTCCCTGGATAATCCCCAGGGTTTTATTCTAGCCCTAAACCATGTCGATGAGAGGTTGGGGGGAACTGGACAGATAGGCTTCGCATTCAAAGAGATGCTCGCAAAGAAGCTGGCTGAGATTAAGCCTGACCCTGACCACCCAGTCCATCCGCAAGACGCAGACATGGTCACGGTTCCTGAGGAGGTGTGGGTTCGGAATCAGGGCAACATTGGTGTGTTCATCCTTATCCCAGTTATGGTGGTGAGAATATTCACCCTCTGTTAGATGGTGACACATCCCGGTCGGACCCAACCCGATCCAGGACCAGATGGGACGAGATTAGAACTGCTAACTCACGCAATGCTGGCCAGTCATCCTGGGATGCTATCCGACAGCACCATGAACGCAGCAGGCTTCCTGATTCCAGCGAACCTCCTAGCGGTAATACCCGCATCACCGAAGCAGACGAGCGTGCAACCGCGCAAGCCGAGTTCGATGCTCTTCTGGAAGCTGAAAGACGCAGAGGTCAATCCCAAGGTGAACGAGATTAGCTCGTCACCCCGGCACACTATTACGTCGCACAATGAAACTAGTCGTCCGCACGACAAACAAGGATGGATGGCATTTCATTCTGCACTATGATACAGAAATCGAGAAGTAGTGCAGTAGGTTATTCCGGGCAACTCCAAGCTACGCTATTCTGTTCTGTTCCAGTATGCATCTCGTGGTGCAAGGGTGAAAGGACCGGATACAAATCCAATGCACTATTGTAAGATTGGTTGGATGAACATGGGTTAGGAAGAGGCGCCATAGGTGCCTCGTTGGGAGGAACAGCTGGCGACGCAAATAAAGTAGCATGAGAAAACGGATAAAGCGGGAGTCCAACTTCTAGAGGTTTCTCCTGAGTCGTGAGCCTGACAATCTCTCTCATGAGTCCCTGAAGTAGCTTTTCTTGCCGGACTATGCGAAATCTATGAGAGCAAGGAACCAGCTATGATAATAACTTACTCCCGATGGGAGACCTCGCCCCGTAATTCAGCATAGCCTCCCTGCTCAGGTGTCAGGTTAGAGGAATACTGTAATCGGTGATCAACACACCGGAGCACGTTGATTTCCCCCCAAACTTGAGCCTCCCTGGCATGATCACCAATTTCTATGAAATGCCTACAAACTTGGACTTGGACAACTGCGGCAAGATACCAGCAAATCTGTGGACATCAGGCATTGGAGGTCAGCAAGAAAACAAATCCATACAGTAACAAATGGATGGAGTCGAGTGAGGTCAAGAGAAGTTGCCGAAAGCATGAAATAAGCTGTCAGTATTGCTTGCGCAGCCTTGATACAGCGGTTAGTTGAGGTGCGTTGCAAGTCATTAAGGTCAATGTAAGGATTATGAAGGGTTATCGTGGCTCTGTCGATATATTATTTAGCCCCAGTTAATTGAATAGCAGCATTCGATCTTACGCATGGGGCATTATGTGGACCACGTACAAGTCAGTGTCAATACATTGTGCGCTTCCCGAAACATCCGTAACGCCAATATCGGATCTATATATGTGGGGAAGGTTTTCCAGGAAATCGTGATGGACAAGGCTATCCAACTCGCTAAATCCCGGTAGTGCAAAAGGGTCTTGGTGCTTGCTTGGGGCCGTTGGGGCACGTAGATTACACCGTACATTGAAGTCCGTGACACGGCCAAACATCATGACAGCCTTGATAAGAAGCAGAAATGGATCAGTGTATCTGGGAAGATGTGTCGTGAATATGTCTTCCGAGCACATATCCTGAGGATTGCTTGGGATCAGTTGCTAATTTCTGGATCAGCATGGCGATAACGCAAATGAAGTTATTAGTACTTCGCTATGGAAGTCTTCGCCCCTCAAAGGAAGCTCGGTACCAATATCTTGCTCATCAATGGCATGGATCCAGCCACCAACAGAAACGATCCTGTCAAAAATTACTGACATCCACCAAGTACGCCGTCGGGTTTCGAGGTCACGAAAGTCTTTGGGAGGTGCTAGATATCCGCTCGGGGATGCACCGCCATGCGTAGAAAATGTTCCCGGGTAATTCAGACGCAACGGTACTGCGACGCGAGTCTGGAAACCAGCAAAGATCCAAATTTCAACCCATCGGCCCTCTTGATAGAAATACCAGGAAAGGAGGATGCAGGCCTGAACGACGTGAAATATGTCCTCTCCTGTAGCCATTGTTCTGTCGATATATTGCCGGGTTTTGCTTGCGTGATACTCGGCGAACTCATCCTTGCGAGACCCATCAGGCAGCACCGCTACGTTACGTGATGACCAGCGAGAAGCGGACGCACACTAAACTAGAGTCAGTAAAATAAAATAATGCAAGAGGAGACTTTACAATGGCATGGAGAATGGCAGGATGTGGGAATGCAGGGTCCTGAGGATGCAGGCGCATTGCAGATAGAAAAGAAGGACGGTGGAGTATCCGCGAACCACAAGGATCACATTTGAAAAATATCTCGATACTGTGATACGAAATTAGTGCGACTTCATTGAAGGGAAGAACTCGCCACAGACTAGTGATCGAGTATATGTGGTTCTGGGAGGTCAGGGTTCCACCCCAAGTGCATGAGCTCCAGGACAGCCTCGGTAGAACTCCGACCTGTCACGCCGTGTGCTTCTGGACTTGAGCTATTTTGTCGGAGTGTCAACGCCGAGCCATTCTTGACACCATGAAGTAAATGTTTGCTTCCCGTGGCACTGCTGGCTGATGAGGATGAAGCTGAATCTGGTCTGCAATAAGTTTGGCCGTAATGGGAGGATGAGATGGCATTGCTCTGCTCTTGCAGCTGAACCTTGAGCTTCGCTGGATTGTTATAAGGTCTTTATGGTCAACTCTGCGAAAAAGACATTCGCGTACAGACTTCCTCTTCAAGCATCCGTATTTTTTCAATTGGATCTGTGTCCGGAGCAAGTGTCAACCCATCAACCGGGTCATAAACGCATTGTGGTTCTGCTGGATGTCTGCCCATTTTTGAGTGCCATGCACTCTAACCTAGTTAGCTCACTTACGCATAGCCCGGTGGTGCGGGCACACTGATTAAGGATTGCCACTGTCTAGAAGGTGATCAAAAGCACAGTCGCTACGAGGGGAAAAACTACTAACTTGATGCAAGTACCACAATGAGGACGAGCGGCGTCACATTTCTGTTTGCAGGTTGTTCAGCATTCGTGACTCGGCTGAGCAGATAACATGACTCAAACATACAAGCTTTCGCTTGCGACATGAGCGACAGGCCTAGTGGTTTCTTTGGTAAAGATGTTAGATTTATGAGCTGATGTTGCCAACCTGATTTCTACGGAGAGCAGGACGACCTGCAATGCTAGTACCAGGAGCAGCCTTTGGCATGCCGGATATACGGAGCTGAGCGTGCAGGGTGGTGAGTGCGAGTGGCGCTCGCACTTGTATTCAAAGGTTGAATGAGAGTGTCCGGTAACTTGAACGAATCCTGGCTATGATTGAGTAGGAGTGAGTGATGGTCATGCAAGAGACAGTCGAGGCTGTTGACAGACAGCCTGGGCGGTTGCTGCCCATCATGATGCTCAAATTTGCGCACCGTATCTCACGGACCTCGAAAGTGAATCCCAAATCGAGACTTGATACGTAGATGAGGCTGGTGACATTGCAAAGTGCACATATTTGTATACAACGATTACGCTTTCCCATCCACGTCAAACCCGCTCGGATAATAGGTGACGCCACGGTTGAACGTTGGCGCTCAAACTCATCAATTACGGAATAATGACGGAAACAATCATGACCTACGGTTAACAATTAGCAATGGTCATCTATGACATACATGACTCGCTCACAAAACAGTGGCCACAACACACCTCGCGTGTGGAACATGCCTGAATTCAGTGAGATATATACCTATGTCCCAACTCAGCAGGGCCCATCAGCACACAGAGCGTTCAGACTCGCCTTGCCAGGTGCCAAGGTTCAAAGAACCGTTCGTGATTGGTATCGATATTGTGGAACCAACAAGAGTCGCTTTGGTGTGTGATACACTGTATCTGTCAGATCTGGGGGCTCACAAGAGAACTTGGGTGACCTACGAATCGCTGCAGGCAGACATCGCGCTCGTTAGAATGGTGCAGACGTACGCGAGATACGGTAACTTACTCACGACCTTCGTTAGTGTGCATCCACTGGAGAGTCTCCGGGACAATGTTGTCCAACGCCATATCCATGTCTATGGTGTACAGGGTACACAGTCATGTCAAAACTTGCGTCAAGTTACCGAAAACTGGCACCACCTTTGCGAACATCTGCGTGCAAGTCAGATCCACTGGAGATGAG
This sequence comes from Xanthoconium stramineum, assembly GCA_038090315.1. Lineage (NCBI taxonomy): Eukaryota > Fungi > Basidiomycota > Agaricomycetes > Boletales > Boletaceae > Xanthoconium > Xanthoconium stramineum. The sequence continues at coordinate 29,299 of JBBPMO010000113.1, forward strand.
CCAATCGTCGAGCGCTTGCCTGCGTCAAAGTTTTCATTGATAGACAGCGCTGCAGAAGTGTGTTGGCTGCAGTGGGTCATGAGTCGACGGTCATTTACTTCGCAGCGATCTACCCACATGAAGAGAAATAGCATCCCAACCTAGGGAAAATCAGGAACACATGATTATTAGTACCATCAGACTTGGAAGCCGCATGCGCTGTACCTGGACGTCTTTTATACCCTCAGATATCTGACAGAGGACATCGTCTGTTACAAGATGGCAACCCTTGGATCGCCTCGGAAGACTGAATGTTTTCTGCCATCCCATGTTGATACTGACAGAGTGATCAAGAGATGATGGAGAGTAAGCGTGGGAGCAGGTTGTTCTACTTTGAGTCCTTCGATACTACTAGTAACACCAAGTACTCGATGATGCTAACTACGATCAATCCTCCGTGTTCCCATACCTCCTGGAGCGATCTAGTCCACCACGGTTACCTGGAACGTTCCGATTTCGACAGTGGTTGGCGTAATGTCCCTTCTCGCCACACTGTACAAACATGATGAGGAGATTAGCGAGGCGCACGTAAGAAGCTTACCTTGAAGCAGAGCACATCATCCAAATTTCGACGGGGTCCATTCGAGCCGACTGTGGCGTTCCCTTGACTAGTGGTGGATCCACCCAGGGTCCCTCGATCGTAGTCAGCATACCGACCGTAGCCAGGAGGAGGTGGGCCAAGGTCACGGTTTGAAGGGGGCGACGGTGGCTCATACGCCCTTGGTGACGGCAGGCCGGGCTTGGGGCTAAGAGAATCATTGTTGAACGCAAGGAAGCAATGACTGAGCACTCACTGTCCGCGGGGACAATCAGGTCCTAATGGACAGAGGCCAGTCAGGTACAACTGGCACGCCACACGTCGGACATGCTTTCGGGGACAAAGGGGGCCTGACCTATAAGAAAAACTGGAGTGATGGTACAAAGGAAGTTATCTCACCAAGTTTACAGAACCCACGCTTGTAGTCTGGACACTCTACGCGACGCTCTTTGGGATGAGCATAGAGACATTCGTCGCCAGCGGAACAATAGCCATATTTTGCGAACCACCAACACTCGGGCATACGCCGGAGATTGTATTCGTGGAGAAACTCGCAAGCGTCGCCTTTTTTGCACAGACCACGGAGCCAGTGCTTGCAGACTGTGGCCAAGCGCTCCCGGTCTCGAGGGTGTGTCGGTAATTGCTTGGGAGGCTGGAAATTTTGAGAAGAGGGGGTTGTGTGCCTCAAGGGACAATGTAGCGGACCAAGAGGACAACCCGTGGGTGTTAGGGAGAGACGACAAATCTGGTCATCTGCAATGTGTTGGAAAAGGATGTGCAAGAAAGTGGAGATGGAGTGACCTTTGTCGAGCTTTATGCCGAGCTCTGTCTTGACATATAGTTCCTCTGGAAAGTTGTTTTGGTGGAACTGGGGATGGACGATGTCTCTGAGGGAGGATGGGCCAACGAGTGGACCAGACATGGTCGCGGGTGGAGCAAGAGCGGCTTATGTGCCTGAAAAGGCAGCCGATTACAGAGATCGGCGACACACGCCTGCCGTTTCAAAGACAGTATAAAGTCAACCCTGAAAATGCCCACCCTCCCTCGGTCATGTCGTCCCTCCTCCATCCCATCCCCGTCCCCTCCCTTCTCCTGTGCGCCATCGCTTGCCTCGCGCTCTCCGTCGGTATCACTCTCCGAGTCCGTACAAGACCTCTTCCCCCTGGCCCTCGCCTTGGCTGGTTTGCAAGCGCGAAGCTCCCGCAAACGTACCAGTGGCTCACCTATGCAAAGTGGCAGCACATTTACGGTATCCGATAACTCGTTTCTCTTCCCCCAGCTCTTACCTTTGCCTTACTAGGGGATGTTATCTATCTCCGCATCTTCGGAAACCCAATCATGGTGATAAACTCCCAAGAAGCCGCCGAAGATCTCCTGGATAGGCGGAGCAGGAACTATTCTTCCCGGTTTGTCTCGTCAAAGTCCGTCATGTCGGTCTAACAGCGTTTTTGACAGACCCGTGAGAACAATGGTTGTTGATCTGTACGTATCGCACAAACAGGCCGGTCAAGTTGCACTAATTCGAGCGATAGCATGGGATGGGACTGGCTGTTCTCCTCCATGCCATACGGTCCTCGTTGGAAGGATCATCGCTCTCTGTTTCATCGTCACTTCCGCCGTCACCTGACTTCCAGCTATCACCCAGTTGTACTCAAGGAAACTCATACCACTTTGAGGAATTTATTCGATTCCCCTGACCTGTATCCTCATCATATCCGAAGGTACGTCGAAAAAAAAAGCTTTCGGTCATTCACTTAAAAAGTTGTCTCAGGATGGCAGCTGCAATCGTCATGAAAATATCGTACGGACATAATATTTCCGACAAAGGTGATGTCTACGTTACCATCGCAGATGGGGCGATGCAGGGGCTTGGTAAAGCCGGCATATTCGGGTCCTATCTCGTCGACTATCTTCCGTTTCGTGAGTTGGACGTTCTCAGGCAAACTTGGGTTTGATGCCTTCGATTTTCAGTCAAATATCTTCCGGAGTCCATGCCAGGTGCTGGGTTCAAACGGCAGGCTCGCGTGTGGAGAGCAATGTCTAGAGCAATGATCGAAAAACCATTTCAAATGGTAAAAGAACGCATGGAGAACGGTACTGCATCTTCTTGTTTTGCGCAAAAGGAACTCGAAATGTGGATGCAAGCATCTGAGCGTGACCCAGAATATGAGACACTTATCAAGAACGTTGCTGGCATTTCATATGCAGGTAAAGTCATTGGGATTCTTCAGTGTCCAATTGTCCACGCTCAAATTGAACAGCTGGCGCAGACACTGTTCGTGCCCCGCTTATTCGATCATGCATTTCCAGCTGAACTTGGCATCCAGACTGTATCCACTTTGCTCTCCTTCATCCTCGCAATGATAGTCTACCCTGACGTGCAACACAAGGTCCAACAACAGTTAGATGATACCTTAGGGATGCAGAGACTCCCGACCTTTGACGACCGCAAGAAACTTCCATTCATCGACTGTGTTGTTTGGGAGTGCCTCAGATGGAATCCAGTGTTACCAATGGGACTTGTCCACCTGGTTTCGGAGGATGATGAGTATAGAGGGTGTTTCATCCCCAAGGGAACATCTGTTCTACCGAATGTTTGGTTTGCGCTCTCTAGTCTTGGGTCCCCCTTACAAGTTGCTGATGGGATTTAGGGCAATGCTTCATGACGAGACGTGTTACCCAAACCCCATGGAGTTTGACCCTGACCGTTTCGTTGACCAAGAAAGAAACATGAAATTAGGTATCAATAAATTTCCTCAAGCCGCTTTTGGATTTGGAAGACGGTAAATACATCATATCCTCCTGAGGCAGAGTCTGAATTACCCGCGCATAGCTTGTGTCCCGGTCGGTGGTTCGCGATGGATTCGATCTGGATAACAATTGCGTCAATCCTCACGGTTTACACTATTGAGAAGGCACTTTCAGAGGATGGGGTGGAAATCAGCCCTTCGATCGATTACACGTCCTCTCTCCTCAGGTTGGTCCCTCTTTATACCGAACCAGATTATTAACAATTCTGAGAGACACACCCAGCCGCCCGAAACCCTTCCAGTGTCGTTTTGTGCCTAGAAACGAAAGGGCCATCTACCTTATCGAACAGACAAGTTTAAATACAGGCGCATCCGATCATCCAGATCAGAGCTCGCTGTGAGGTATTGAGTTTGAGAGACTGTCACGATTCATGTCTACGTATGAGGCTTACAAGCCTTCGACGACGTTGCTTATGCAGTTCAGTTTCAATGATCAACCAAGACAAAGGTTGAAAGATTATCCGTGTTCCAACATGTTGTATCTACCAGCATCCTAACACTGATATCTCTACATCCATGTGTTTTATTTTGTCTACGGCTTGTTGTAACTGCTTTATCCACGGTAGCTCGGGGCTGCTTTGCCCTGGAATGGCGCAAACTTCCAGAAAGTAGACATCCTCAAACGGTCTACCATGATCCGTTGGGCGTCTATCAATTCGCTTTACGAGCATATCGAGCGTGTTGATGATTCTGGTAATATTCAACACTGGTTTCATTGAGTCACCGGGAGGCTGAAGGCGTAGCAAAGCCATGTTCTCTGTTGATGGAGGATGCCCCTCGGGAAGGGCTATGTCCCGACCCTGCGAAAGGATATAAAAGCGAGTAAAGTTTTCTGTGAACAAGATCGGCTGCGCCCACGACATTGAAGACAACCACAGACCTGTCCTATCTTGGATATTCTCTGCCAGAACTTCTAATCCTTCGTAGATAGAGACAACCACTGATGAACATATCGCTGCGCATTTCATCGGGTCCAGCCCGTTCTCAGCCGAGAGCAGTCTTTTCGCCGCATTCGCAGTGGAATCCGTGCGCACTAAAGATGCCCGGGGCAAGTGTTCAGCTAACCACAGCTGGCACTGGCCCAAAGCCTGGGCGATCGTGAAATGGAGTCTAGTGATAAACGACAAGAGCGTACCTGTTCGTGACTCAATACTCTCTCGATATTCTCTAGCTTCACCCCCCGTCGGGCCACGAGAGAGTGCTTCACTGCGAAGACAGTGGCACCCCTCACGAAAGTCTCTTGGCCAACCACAGGACCACGCAAGACGTTGTAAGTTTCAACAACCGAACCAGTTATGCTGTTTTCTTGGGGGATTATGCCGAATGGCACAACAGCCGACAGGGTGTGCTGGACATCTGACGGGAATTGGCATTTCTTCTCCGTTGAGGTATTGCTGCAGCTCACCTGCAATTGTCGGCCGAGCAAGATATTCGACAGAGTCTCCAAAGCACTCGAGCGCCGCCTGCGTGGGTTATTAGCGAATCGTAGATTCATAGGAAAAGATTTGCGACCTGGTGCGAGTAGGTGCCAAATGGCCCCAGAAAAGCCAAACGCGGCTTTTCTGAATCGCTGGAGATCGACATGCGAATCGTGGAGATAGTTCGAACCTGCAGGCTTTGAATTGTAATCTCATGCCTGACTTCCTGCCCAAATCGGACGAAATGAAGCAAGGATGAGGTTCATGGGTTTTAAAAATTCGGAGTCCATAGGGCCAGACAACGTATATTCTCGTAGGCAGAGAAAGAGAAAAGAAAAGTAGCATACCGGTCGTAAAGTGAGCAAAACATAAATGGGTGTGAAATGCAGAAGAAATCCATCTACGGAAGGAGAATTATCGCAAAAGCCCCCTCAACCTCTGGTTCGAACATCTCATCAATCATACGATCACACATCCTCGGCTACGCTTCTCTTTCTTCGGCGGAGGGTTTACTGATAACCAAACCATGAGAACTATACGTAGGAAAGTGTGCCATCACTCACAAACGGCGCGAATGGCTTCGTCAAATACGGTCTTCAAACCCTTTTGCGTCAGGGCGGAGCACTCCAGGTATTTAACAGCTCCTATGTCTCGAGCCATGGCAACGCCTTGACTGTACTGAATGGGCTGCATCCGGCTGGTGGTTGTGTCGTCGATGGGCAATGGTGTAGCATGATTTCAAAGTACTGACCGGTCACGTAATTTCTCGATGGTGGTAGGATCCTCGCGCAAATCCAGTTTTGTGCCAACCAAAACCACTGAGGTAGACGGTGCGTGATGCGAAATCTCAGGCCACCACTAAAGGGATGGGTCGGCCCGGTTACCATCCTAGGAACCTAATGAGACGCACCTTAGTCCTGACGTTTTCGTAGCTCGGTGGGCTGACTAGAGAGAAGCAGATCAAGAAGACGTCCGTCTGAGGATAAGAGAGTGGACGAAGACGATCATAATCTTCTTGTCCGGCCGTATCCCACAATCCAAGAGAAATGGTTTTGCCGTCCACCATCACGTTCGCAGAGTAATTGTCAAAGACTTTTGCCACATAAGCAAGGATTGGGCCAATATGAGAATAGTGAAAAGTACCTGTTGGTATGTATTCTCCCTGGAACCTCGCTGTCAGAATCCTATGTCGATAAGTACGTCCAGGACTCACAGGAAAGGCATTCGTGGTATAAGATATGAGTAGGCAGGTCTGACAGCAGGCGATAAGCGTTACTATTTAGAAGGTTGCAAAATTCTCCACACACCTTTCCAACGGCACCATCGCCCACCACGACACCTTGGAGGTCACGTCATGAGTAAGAGACAGGTCAGTTTTGTTGTGTGACACACATTTGATGGCTTGCATTATGTTCGATGGGGTCTAGTTCACGACAAACACCTGGAGAGGACTGGTAGTACGAGAGTGGTGATCAGGCCACCAATTCTAGAGGTGAGGTCGTTCCCATAGAGAGGGCAAGTGTACATACCTGGGCTGAGCGTTGATGTGAGAGCAGGCGAGCGATGTAGTGGGAGCGTTGCAGGACGCGAACAGGCTGTACTTGATGCTAGCCTGATATCCTTGATGAGGACTACAGAGAAACACCGCCCGCTCTCACCGAAATTTTTCACACGACTCCTCAGACAATAGCAACCACTCATTTGATACCACAAAAGAATACACGATCATTCCAAAACATTTTACAAGTAGGATATGCAACGAGTACGAAGATCTGACAATCTAAAAAGCCTGGATGTCCAACTCCATGGACATGCGTGATATGGTAAAACAAGGGCAAAGACAACATTGATCACAAAATAGATAACCGCTCACTCAACGCCCGTTCGTCGTCTCTTTAGAGGAGGCGAATGTAGATGCCTACTACTCAATATCTCCGTCGGGGACCCGGGGGAACCATCTGTGAGCACCCTTTCCACTTCATCCTCGTCGTTCTCCATAGGTGATCCTTCGGTGCCGTGGTCTGGTTGAGTTCGGCACGTGGACAGCTTGAAGGGAGCCATCAAACCAATTCCAAGGCCCACAAGGCCCGCTTCCAGATCCGGCGCACCCACGGAGTGACGAGTGTTCCTAACCACTGGGCTTTCAGCCTCGGAGGAAGATCCACAAGGCGATGGAGTTCTTTGGTGAGCACCATTTTCACGCACTCTTGACTCTAATAATGGTCTGTAGAGTCCACCGAACGGATCCTCGTTCGAAGACCGGCTGGGGCTCTCGGTCGCAATGGTACTTGTAGACGATAGTGACGCATCAGAGAGCCAGTCCGCGTGTAGATCAAACGAGGAATTCATTGTAGAGGGTTTGCGATAATGCGTGCGTCGTCTCAGGCCACCACTAAGGGGCGAGTCGTTAATGCGCTTGCGAAGATCGAGTGCACTGAGGGAAGGAAAGGGAGATTGGCCGTCGGAGAAGAGCTGGCGTGGAGAGGCGCGAAATATGACGGGAGAACTACCGAACGCATCATTGAAGGGTTTACCGCGTCCAGCAGCGCTAGACGGAGTGTGGATGACACTTGAAGTTCCCAGGCTGGGAGAACTAGAATCATTTGTAGAGGTTTTGATGGCTGGGCTAATACCTCCGCGGACTAACATGCTAAGACACAGTTCTCTCGCTCTCGAGTGTAATGGATGACTGGGGCTTGGAAATCGCCACGGCTGATCGGAGGGGAGACGCGGTGGAGAATGACGAAATGAAGGTGTTAGTGTTGGATCGTATGGGGACATAGGAAGCGCGATTGGTGCACTGGGTGGGGATGAAGTTGTTCGTTCGGACACGGGAATTGCTTCAGGACTGGCTCCGAGAATCGCGTCAGTCATTGAATTATCGCCCGACTGGGGGGCGAGTGGAGGAGAGTCTGGTCGCTCAACCAATGGTACAGAAACTGTAGCGACGCTTTCCTGATCATCTTGATCTCTGTGCTGGATAGTGCTGTCTGATGGGACAAGAAAAGGTCTTGGTTTGGACTTGATATTGTTATTAAGTGGATCTGTGGATGTCTTGTTAACTCGGTATAGATCTCCCGATAAATTCTCCTTGTCAGAAACGGTATTGCGATGCTGGTCTTCTGTGAAGGCGTTAAAGGCGTACTACGACACATCCCGTAGATAACCTACTGTTTGACCCTCGTCCAGTACGGCTACGATCATTCGCGTCGCGACGGTTTGACATTGCAATCTTATGCTTTTCGTACACATGACGTCGCCACATACTCTTTGCATTAACACCTGCGTATGTTCTTCTACAGAAGGTGCAACGTAGTCGCGGCTCTTCGCCCTCTGGCCAGCCGTCAGGACCTAAAGCCTTTAGATCCTTTTTCTTGGCGGGGCACCAACCTCTAGGAGGCTCAAGTTGAGGAGGATAGGGGATCGCGTCGGGATTTGTCGAGACGGAGGAGATGAAGTCGTTTGAGTCCAAGAACCACTCGGGATTAGCGGCCATGAGGGAATAAGAGAGGCCTTCTGGGTAGAGGTGGGCGTTAGGGAACAGGATGAATGGCGGATGGATGAAGACGACATTAGGATCCGATGAGGAAGGGTCCATGAGAGGGATGTGATGGGCCAGGGAGGCATGATTTCGAAGTGGAGGGAGAGCCGTTGCGGGAGCACTGGTGGGTGTGTATGGTTTTGGGATGAAGGAGTCGGCGGCGGGGGCGAAGAAAGCAGGGGAGAGACGGCGTTTGATAGGGATGGAGGAGGACATGGCAGGGAAACGCGAGAAAAGGCTGCGCTTATTTCACCAGATTTCAAGCGGAGTTGACACGCTCATCACAACAACGCGTCGATCACGTGAGTTATATTACTTCACAATGCTAAAGTCAGATAACTTGTCCTAAGATCAGACTCGTTCGTTCGAATGGGCGATCCTCGCTTACCCAGCCATCATAATAACGCCCCCCAGCGGCGTTATGGGTCCAAGGAACCTGATGCTTCGCAAACGTCAATGGTCCACACGACAGTCGTGCAATATCCGTACCGTTTCAGCACCAGTACCATGATGCTTCCCGAAAACAACACACCACCAGTGAGGATGGCCGGCCCGGCAAAGGGATGCACGGAGAATCTGCGGTGCATAGACACGAGCATCAACCCAAGTCCATTCCCGATCTTGCATTCCATTGTCAGTCCTGGGACGATCCCGCAAACGGGCCACAAACCGCATAGTTCGACGCTGTGTCCCACGCATGAAGGTCGTTGGCAGTGATCCCCGCTCGGCTCTTCAATGCGTGTGCGCCAAATGCTCCAGTGAGCATTCCAGCAAAAGCTATCGTGTCAAGGCGGCGTGAGTTGACACACCGGTATCGTGAACGAAGACACCAACCCAAGATTGCACCCGACCTCCACAGAAACGGATAAGCATCCCCACTCAGCATGGTGCCTAACGACGACGACGACGACGTAGTCATTGAGAGAGTTGAACCAAGTTGCAAGTTCAAGTTGGCCAAATAGGCGTAATCAATCACATCTAGAGTGTTTACATAATGAATCCTAACTTGGACCGCGATGGCTAAGGCTCAAAAGAAAACTGGTAAAGGTCGTCTCGACAAGTATTATAAACTTGCCAAGTATGTGTGGTTAAACGTCTCGCACACTTCCATGACCGATATTCCCAAGAGAGCAGGGTTACCGCGCTCGCTCAGCCTTCAAACTTATCCAACTCAACAAGAAATATGCTTTTCTCGAGTCTGCGCGCTGTTGTATCGATCTTTGTGCAGCCCCCGGAGGTTGGCTTCAGGTCGCAAGTAAGCACATGCCAGCCAACAGTGTGATCGTCGGTGCGGCTCGCCCTTTCTGCCAAATCCGTCCATATCAAACGACCATTCTTACCTAGGCGTCGATTTGGTACCAATTAAACCAATACCAAGAGTCGTCACCTTTGCTGCAGATATTACTACCGTTCACTGTCGCAACCTCCTCCGGGGTGAACTCAAAGACTGGAAAGCAGATGTCGTGCTTCACGATGGTGCACCTAATGTTGGTACTGCGTGGGTTCAAGATGCCTATGGCCAGTCCGAACTCGTTCTCATGAGTTTGAAATTGGCGGTTGAATTTCTCGTCAAAGGAGGAATATTTGTCACCAAAGTTTTCCGAAGTGCCGATTACAACAATCTCATCTGGGTGTTCAATCAGTTATTTGGAAAAGTAGAGGCGACCAAACCACCTTCTTCGAGGTCAGTCCTCGTGTTACAAATCGATTTGGTCACATAGGGACTTTTTCCAGGAATGTTTCCGCCGAGATCTTTGTCGTGTGCCGTGACTTCCTTGCTCCAAAACATATTGACCCGAAATTCCTCGATCCCAAGCATGTGTTCAAGGACCTGGACTCGCTTCCTGGTCATGACAAAGGTTCATCAGCCAATAACGCATTAGCTAACGTCTTTCAGCCGGAGAAGAAACGCAGAAGGCGAGACGGCTACGACGATGGCAACTATACACTCTTCACTAAAACCCCTGCGAGCGAGTTCATTCGCAGTTCCGAGCCTGTCAATGTACTCGGTCTCGCGAACAAAATCACGTTTGAAACTAAAGAGGAGCAACAGTACGATATCCGTCTTTTTGATTTCGACCGACTGAGCTAATTGTTGTACAGGTGGCTGGAACTTGATGTGACTACCTCTGATATTAAGGTCAATTTTGAAGATCTCAAGGTCCTGGGTAAAGGTGATTTCAAAGCCCTGTTGAAATGGCGCATGGCCATACGAGAGGAGGTGACCCTTTTCAGACTATCGATTTGTTTTTGCTTATGAGTTCCCTCAAAGCTTGGCTTAGAAGTGAGGTCGAAACCCACTGCTGAATTTACGGAGGCAGTTGAAGTATCTGAAGTGATTGATGAGGAACAGCAGATACAAGAAGAGGTCGGATTCTCATTGTCAATTATTCTTCCCATTGACTGTCCACGTTAGATTGAGAGACGTAATGCAGAGGCGGCAGCGAAAGCTAAGCGCTCTCGGAGAAGGGCGAATGAAATCAAAACGAAAACAATCCAACGACTACAACTGCAAATGACAGCTCCTCTGGATATCGGTCTTGAACAGAATGATGCGTCACTTAACATGGGCCAAGATGATGTATTTGACCTTGCTACTACGCAGAGGGAACTTCGGAAAAAAGGTGGCATAAGCAAGCTCCCCTCGGACGAAATGCCATCCGACGAGGAGGATGCTGAAGAATCGGAAGGAAGCGACGATGAAATTGTTGGTTCTGTGGAAGAAAAGGGAAGAAGAATATCGCTTCTCGAGGCTGACCTCGATAGCATGTATAATGCTTATCGAGAGAAGATGAAAGAAAGGGACGCAAAATATCGGGTAATAGAGGCTAGGAAGAAAAGAGGTCAACTCGATGAATGGACCGGTCTGAAGGACGAGAACGATATCGAGAGCGGTGACGACAGTCACGAAGAGGGTGGCTGGGAGGAGGTGGCGGCAGCCAAAGAAGTTGGTGACTCTTCTTCGGACGAGAGCGATTACGACGAACCCACTTCTGGGCAGAAACGAAAACGGTCTAGTCCAGCCTTGAGGAAACCCGACAACGTTCAGCCACCCTCCCGTGCTGCGCAGGTTTGGTTTAGCCAGGACATATTCAAACACGTGGAGGAATCAGATGAGGACGCTGAGCCTGAAGACATAGAGATGCTTTCAGAGTCAAGTGAAAGGCATCAGGGTGACCAAGAGGACAAGGTATATGATTGCTCTTTGTCTCGAATCACTTCTGACGATGACAAGTCTGAAGAGAGTGATATCGAGGTCGTCCCTGCTGAATCTCCAGATGATGCTGACACTTGGAATCTCGAGGACGAAAATGTGGATCAAGCAAAACAAGCTCACATTCAGAGTGCGGCCTCCAGCTTCCAGAGTGAACCGAGACTGATTTCTTCCGTAGAATATGGTCTAACGACTGCTGAGGCTGTCACTCTCGCACAACAGCTAGTCAATCGCAGGACAACTAAAACACACCTTCTGAACGATGGATTTAATCGTTGCTCGCTTAACGCCAAGGACGGCCTTCCTTCCTGGTTTCTCGACGATGAGGCGAAGCATTACAAGCCCAATATCCCCATCACGAAGGAGGCTGTCGCTGCCTTAAGGGCGCGTCAGCGTGCACTTGATGCCCGTCCAATCAAGAAAATTGCAGAAGCCAAGGGTCGGAAGAAACTGCGAGCCGCCCAACGCCTTGAACGGACTATGAAGAAGGTTGAAGGCGTCAACGCAACAGCGGACATGTCTGAACGGGAAAAGGCCCAACAGATCGAGAAGCTCATACGGAAAGGCACTGCGAAGAGCAAGAAAAAGGAGGTCAAAGTGATAGTCGCAAAGGGTGCCCATAAAGGCATCAAGGGGCGGCCAAAAGGTGTCAAAGGTCGCTACACTATGGTAGATGCTCGGATGAGAAAAGAGGTATGGACTCGTTGTAAGAATCAAAACCAGTTCAAATCATACTTCCCTCCATAGGTGCGGGCTAGAAAACGCAGAGAAAAGGGGGAAGGAAGGGGTGGTCGACATAGGTAGCCCAAAAACCTTTTTTGCCCTTGAACGACCCACACTCCGTCTGTTGCCGTACTGCATTGCGTCTCATGACCTGTATCTCAAGGAGCAAATATAATTTCCCCTGACAAGCTAGTTATGGTTTATGGTTTATCCCTGCTTCGCGGCTGTAAGGACATCATACTAAGCTGATCGCACACTGCGAGGAAATGCCTCCAACTCGGTCCGTCAGCAGTCCCATCACATTTCACCTTAAAGCAATTGAGCCGGCGAAGTATGGACAAACGGAGTACTGACCAGGCAAAGTTCCATCTTGCGGGCACTCTGAGGATCTATTAAACTCTCACTGAGGACTTCCGCCAAACCACTAGTATTGCAGTCCCTTGGGATGGCTGGTAATAAGTTCGGGTTGTTACTCTGCCTCAAGCTCAAGCTATCGTGGAGGTAATACGTCCTGCCTTCGTAGCTGAATGTCGATGGCGGGTCGGGCTGTGAAAGGCCAACCTTATTGATTAGGCTAAGAGAACCTCAGCACCGCAACTTTGATGACGAAGAATTAACATACAAATGACGGGACTTATCACCGTACTCTCGAAGGACTTGTGGCTGCTGCAAAAAAGTAACATCATCCCAATTGAAGACACAGAACTGCATATCCATCGGCCTGAATAGAAAGACATTAGGAATTCAACCATTCATAGATGGCATACTGACCTGTCTGGCAACATCAGGTTGACATATATTTCCTTGCCTACTTGGCAGTTGAAGCCCCAGCCCTGGTTCACTGCCTCGGTGCCCGAGTGAGAAACACCACCTTGAGATGAGACAGAGTCTACGCTCGAATGCAACTCGTCGGACAATGACATTTCCTTGAGCTTCAATGTGTTTTCAAGAGCCTGCGTTGCTTGAAGCTCCGTAAATAAGGGGGCAGGAAGTTCCATTTCAAACTTCAAAGCGTGTTGGGGTTGGGGTGATTTTGGAATCTGACCAGTTACTTGCGGCAGTGTCCTGTAAATCAGCCGATGTAAATGCCTTCGTTTACCATCGGTGATCGTCATCAAAGCTGGCGGAACGCTACGTAAATGAAGTCATGAAGACGTTAGCGGCTCAGAGAAACAAACACGGACCTTGGAACAAAAGACGGAGATGTGCCGGACGTTTCAGCCCATTTGAGGATGTCCGAAAGAGACAAGGTACCTCTTAACGGAGGAAATATTGCAGCCCGTTGTGAATTGCCTCCCGATGGTATTAAGATATGGCCCAGCCTGCACATGTTTTAGTACCCATTTCGAGAACAAAGAGTACGCCTACGATGCCGTGATAGTCTTCCGACGAAAAGGGGTACTTTCGGACATGGTTGGACAAACGAGTCCGCGGAGTTCCACTCCACTCCTGGACCGCGATTAGGTATGCCAATAATGTCCCTGCAGCGTACTCACTGGTCAAGGCTTAGCAGGCAGTGCGAATTATCAGCCAAGCCACCGGTAGACGCTACATCTTCGTACGTGTCGACTCCCAACCAATCTGCCACTCGGCGCAGTCGGAATGCACTTCCAGAACGCATCGTCCATGGGAAGGAAAAAGGAGTGACAAAAGGGTATACAGAATACCTCCGTGGGTTAGAGACTCCAATGGGCGAATTCTCCATCTTGCTGGGTGGGTCAAAACAAATGGTGTGGGCCTCTGCTCCCTGGAAGTTCGATATATCTCAAATCGACATCTTAGTTAGAAACGTACTGACTTCCAGTGAAGCACGAAGCGCCAGCCGTTTGGCGGCGGCGATGTCATTGGGATGCTTGGCACAAATGCGGACCTGTGTGACAATGAACATAGATTCATAAACTTGAAACTGAGAATGCACACCTTGCCTCTCTGACCATGGTTCTCAACATATGCACCCGCTAACCGAGATATACGTTGCAACAAATCGGGTTGAATGGGACGACCAGTTGGAAGTTCAAATATCTCATCAATTATGCCCTAGGGAGTGACAGTCTGAGTGTTAATACATATGTAAGAGTAACGTTCGTACCTTTCTCAAAGAGCTGATGTACTCCGACAATCCCTTCAAAGAGCCTCGTAAACCTTCAACACGCAGGGCGAGTGGGTCGGATGCCAAGGATATATGCACATTGTACTGCGTCGACAGCTGCAGCAGATCGGCCCCATCTTTTCGAAAAACATGAACACACTATCGCGGAAAACTTGTTTCTCTCACCTTTTCCCATTATCAAAAACAGCTGGCTAGGAGTGACAGAGATTGCTGTAACATATCCGTTGAAAGGAATATCGCATGTGAGGGGATGACTGACACTTTACAAGTACTTCAGTCGTATCCCGTCGCTTTCTTTCTATCTCCTTCAAGGATGGCCAACCCCACGCCTTCTCTATTATTGACTCTGCGTACTCAGTCTTCCGACGCGACGAACGGGTCCATATTGGATCGAGCTCGTAGAGCTCTGTAAAACGGCGAAGTTGATCTTTGCTAAAAGACCGGCACAAAGCTTCCAGTAAGTTCGTATACTCTGCGGCATAGCGCGATGAGTCTGGCCGCGAAAAACTCTCCGGTCTACAGCGTTCGATGTCATCCAAGGTGGGCCCCAAGTCAGTTGCTTTGATGGATGCGAGGAAACGATCTAGTCGGGTTGGGTCCAATGGGTTCCTGACATTCGCGACCGTGCGGTGGGGGTTGGACCGGGTTGCTGCTAGCGTCCTTGCGCTTGTACTGGTAGCATTAATGGAAGCTTCGGAATCTTGGACACGGCCAGCAACGGACTGCGAATAGTAGGCGTTAGTGCGACGAGACAAGAGGCATGAACTGCACAGTGAACGACGCGCTGCACTACACCAAAGGGCATGCGAAGACATTCAAAGAGCCAAGGTTTGCGTCGCGAAAAGGTACATATATACACAAACTTCAATTATGCGAAAAGTCAAGTTTGCACGTGACAGAGATTGAAACCACACCTCGCCATCAAATCTTTTCGTCCTCTCCCGCAACGATCAGCCCCTTGTCATCATCCTCTCCGATCTCACCTTCCCAACCATTCTCTGTAAGGAACTTCATAAATTTAGCATCCTCCTCCGCGAGGTCGACTCCCGTCATATCAGGCACGAAGAAATAAGTTATTAGCACTCCAGTGACACCACAGATGGCAGCGATGATAAAAGTCCAGCTTCACCGGCTGCGTTAACCAGGGTCCGCACGAGTAAGGCAAATACTCGTACCGTTTCCCGAGGTTATTCTGGATGGGCGTGAACGCTTGAGTACCAATTGCAGCACCAGTCTTCCCGATAGCCGCAGACAGGCCGTAGCATGTTCCACTAACATCCAGTCTGAGATCTCCACAGCCGAACATGTACATACATAACGACATACCGTACGGGCGTCGCATACGACCTGTACAAAAATTGTTAAATTTGAAACGAGATGGGACAGCACACTCACTCGGAACTGACCAAACCTAACATGTCGCCCGGTCCCTGAACTCGTATGAGTACATAAACAAAACTTTGGATGCCACACACCAAGTTGCCAAACGACTGCACCAATCCATAGCTGAAAACAATTTCGCTTAGCGAATTCATATAAATTGACTCTAGTGACTCACAAAATCACAAAGAGGGGTATGATTTTGGTGATTTTATCATAGGAAAGGCCAATGGCAAGACCCTTAAACGACCTTTGTAGCACGTTCACAGGTTAGGGAAGCAGGAAACTTACAAACACTAAATAACCGGAAAATCCCAACATCATCTAGAGAGACGGCTAAGCATCAGTGAGAACTTAGGCTCTAACACCTACAGTATTCCTTCTCCCCAGCCGATTGCAGAGCCAAGCACCGACAAAGACGCCAGGCAGAGCTATCGTGCCAAGTAAAAGTTGCCATTCGGCGGTCGACTTGATATCACCATTGTGGATTACACTGGAAATAATTGTCCCAGAGAAAACGCCGTTCGGGAACGTGACCTAAGGGTTGTGCACGACATTAAAGACATCAGAATCTGAAAAGCCGATACTTACAAAGTCATAAAGGAACCTGCTGACGAGTCAGATATTGCCCTAACACTTCAATCTAAATTCGTACCATGCCCCGCAGGTACCAATGAGGCTGCGCCAATAACGTTTCAGCACCAACCAGTAGGGAACACGTCCTGGCCAAAAGGATCAGTGGTGCTCTCATTCAAGACTAAGATGCCGATTACGCTTGATAGCACTCTTCCGATAAAGTTTGGAACTCAACATTCGTAAACGGAAGACGAGCACGGTCAAGGGCAACAGGATTCCAAACCCAAAACAAACGCGCCATACGGTCTGAAGATGATGCTCCCCGGCTGCGGAGAGCACGATCAAGAACACGGAGACGGCCAATGGTCCACCAAACTGATTCAGAGTGTGTCATCGTCCTGGAAAACACTCGAAAAGAACACAAGAGTTTACCGAAAGAACGAAATTCGTGACCATGATAAAGACTAGAAGCAGAAGTCAAATGGGAAGATAGAGAACGGATAAGTAGTACTTGCCTGGTCCTCGACTTTGGACGGACCTCTCATTCGCTGCTTCACTCGCGCTCGTCGACGAAGCGGGGTATTCTCCACCGACACCCTACATGAATCAATGACAATGACATGGTACGAGTACCACTGGTGGCTTACTACGCCAGTAATTCCTCGCGCAATTGTGAGGAACCAAAAGAGACCAACTGGACTTCCGTGAGCACCATGGGCGGCAGTTCCGAGAGTGGCACCAAGAACGATCAGCAGAGTGGTGCCCACCAGGGCAACCTTACGGCCCAACCTGTCACAAATCAGGCCAACAAAAATTTGCCCGATAATAGCGCCTATTGTTGATCCAGATTAGATCGCCTTGAGAATATCACTTGTTCGTGCATGCTGACCAATAAGAAGAGCGTTTGAAACGCGAGTAGAGACGGCCGATGTATAATATTTAGGGTAAAGTTCCTTGAAGACAACCTAGAAGGGACGGTCCATGACTGGTGCCAAGAGGAAAAATGAAGTGAGACATGCATTGCCCAAGGTCAACAGGTTGTTCTGATCTGAAACACAGCTATTTCATTGGCCTCTGTGGGAACATGGAGTATGAGCTCACATCCGTCACTGATCAAACCAAAACCAGCCGCAGCGATGGTGAGCCAAGAGCTAAGTGATTCCTTTTCGTTGAGTTTATGGGCAGTTGCTTTGAGGTCCGATTCATAAGCGTTAACAGAGAAGTTCCGGAGGCCAGTGGGGTGGTCTCCTTCGGAGGAGCCGACATCTTTCTTGGTCGACATGGGTATAGTAGAGGGAGACTATCCGACAAGAGACCGGAAAGAAGACGGCCATGTGATGGTTTTATAGAAGCATGCACGTGGGATTCGAGCATAATGAGAACTATGGATCCACATGATACATTGATGACACGGTGGGCGTTGATTACCGCTGTCATCAAAAGGAACACACCTTGAAGATGCAGCGGTCG
Organism: Xanthoconium stramineum; assembly: GCA_038090315.1. Lineage (NCBI taxonomy): Eukaryota > Fungi > Basidiomycota > Agaricomycetes > Boletales > Boletaceae > Xanthoconium > Xanthoconium stramineum. The sequence goes on from JBBPMO010000113.1 coordinate 47,118, forward strand.
GATCAGTCACACTGCTCTGCAATGAGCAACGTTTAAACATATTTCTCTGGGGCGCTCTGGCCCGATCCTGTGCGGGAGAAGAGGAACACAGCATCGGAGGAGAGTCGACCAAAGTTAGAGGTGTGTCCCCGAGTAACTGGCCGACAGCGCCAGCATCACGCGAGTGCCTGGCACGTTCGTTAGATAAACCCTAACCCCAACTCTTATCATGGAAAAAATAATTCGTGTTATTTTGCAGTACACTTGGACTCGCACCAACACAAGATGGCTATTCCAAACGGAACATCTCATCTCAATCTCGACGACGAACTTGATTTCACAGACATCGAAGCAAAGTAGGCACCCTGTTGATGCATATGCTGCTTTATTCATGATCACTCCCAGATATCACGTCGCCCTCGATGATGGCCTGGACAACGTCATCGTTGTAGACGGTGTACCAGTGATTGACAAGCCGAAACTCGACAAACTCGTCACAAAAATTTCCAGAGAGTTCACCAAGAAGGGTGCGGCTCTAAAGCCCGAAAACATTTTTGTTCCATGGGACAATGCTTCAGGGAAAAGCAAAGGGTGCGTCAACACCATCCTTCACATCGGTGGTATTGCTAACTGGCTACTATTCAGTTACATATTTGTCGATGCGGGCAGCGCAGATGCGGCAACGTTTGCGATAAACGCCATGCATGGCCACCCTTTCGACTCAAAACATACCTTCCTCATCAATCGTTTTACCGATATCGAACAGTATGCGGAGATGGACGAAACCTACGTTGAACCCAAGATAGAAGAATTTCATCCAAAGGTTCGAGGTTGAAAATCGCCTTTATTTCGGTACTGATCATCCCTATAGGAGCACCTTCGGGCTTGGCTCGCCGACCCGCAAGGGCGTGATCAGTACGTCACCTACCGCGGTGATGATGTTGAGATTCATTGGCACGGGAAGCCATCTCAGTGTGAGGTTGCATATTCGAAAAAGGTCTGCCTCATAGTTGAAATTTTGACATATCTAATATGTTGTTTCCAGAATTGGACCGAGCTCTATGCCTCATGGTCTCCTCTCGGTACATACTTTGCAACGCTCTTCCGCCAGGGTGTTCGCCTATGGGGCGGTCCTTCTTGGGAGCCTCAGCAACGATTTGCCCACCCGCTTGTCAAGTTGATCGATTTCTCCCCAGGCGAAAATTATCTCGTTACATGGTCGCATGATCCCATCACCGTATCCCCAACCCTCCCTCAAGGTCCCGAGTACTTTTCACCTGAAGACGAAGGAAACAATATTGCTGTCTGGGATGTCAAGTCGGGTCATTTACTTCGAACATTCCCTACATCTCTTTTCGAAAGCGAAGACCCTTCGGTGAAAAAACAGATGCAGTGGCCCGCATTCAAATGGAGCGCTGACGATAAGTACGTCGCACGGGTGACACCTGGTCAACAAATTAGTGTGTATGAGCTCCCCAGCATGGGTCTCCACGACAAGAAGAGCTTGAAAATTGAAGGTGTTGTTGACTTTGAGTGGTGTCCCCACGGTGACAAGGACAGGGACGATAGCGACAAGACGGCCAGAACAGACAAACCGCCGAAGAAAACTCGGGAAAACATGCTTGCATACTGGACACCTGAAGTGGCCAACCAACCTGCGAGGGTTACCCTTCTGGAGTTTCCCAGCAGACGAATCTTGCGCCAAAAGAATCTATTCAACGTCACGGAGGTTGGTGCATCGACTGCTCGGATTAAAAAAATTGACGTCTGATGGACCTCTATCAGTGTAAGCTCTACTGGCAAAATCATGGCGACTTCCTGTGCGTCAAAGTCGACCGTCACACAAAGACGAAGAAATCGATATTTTGCAACCTCGAAATCTTTCGAGTTCGTGAAAAAGACTTCCCGGTGGAAGTGGTGGAGCTCAAAGGTTGACTTGCTCCTCACGAGTGTTTACATATGCTAACTATGTATCCAGACACTGTAACGGACTTCTCTTGGGAACCTAAAGGCGAACGATTTGCCATTGTGTCGAGCAGCGACCCCAACCTCGGTAACCCGGGCCCTGGTGTCACAATCAAGACTGATATTAGTTTCTATCAACTGGATCGAACCAAGAACGATTTCAGACTTCTACGTACGCTTCACGGTGTTGTGTAGTCTTTGGCATTGCTAATGTACTACAGGCACACTCGCATCTCGTACGAGCAACACTATTCGGTGGTCACCCCGAGGACGACACTTGGTACTTGCTACTGTGGGTTCATCCACGAAATCCGAGCTTGAGTTCTGGGACCTCGACTTCCACAACGAAGAGCGCAGGGAAGGTTATACGGCGGAGTGGGGTACTGGAATCCAACAACTCGGCTCAGCGGATCACTACGGGGTTACAGACGTAGAGTGGGACCCGAGCGGGAGGTACCTGGCGACGAGTGCGAGTGCATGGAGGCATACGGTAGGATTCATGGTGAACAAACGAGGATGATTACTGATTTTGAATTAGCTCGAGAACGGGTACGCGATATGGGACTTCCGCGGCCAAGAGCTCGAGAAGCACATTCAGGACCGATTCAAGCAATTCATCTGGCGACCTCGCCCACGCACGTTGCTGACGAGGGAGCAGCAACGACAGATCCGTCGAAACCTAAAGGAGTACAGTCGCACATTCGACGAAGAAGATGCGGCGGAGGAGAGCAATGTCAGCGCCGAGCTGATTGCACATCGCAAACGGTTGGTCGACGAATGGAATGCGTGGCGGGCACGTTGTAAGCGTGATGTTGCGGACGAGAAGCGCGGAAGGGGACAGAGGTCGGAGCATGTTGGAGGGGATGAGGACAAAGAGGAGATTGAGGAGTGGATTGATGAAGTGATTGAACAGATGGAAGAGGTGATCGTGGAGTAAGAATGGCGTGGCTGTGCTAGTGATAGTTTGGATGTTGTCAATGCATCTAATCAGTCTACCATCATCATGTCTCCGGTCGGGCTGTCCCCTGCCGTGCAAACAACCTCCGACTCATCGACTTTATGGGCACAACGTATGCATATATGTTCTCCCTTGTGTTGTGCAACTCACCCCCGACAGCCTCAAAGGAATGGATTATTCCCGCGAAGCCAAGACCTGGACGAAAGCCAAAAAAGGAGTCCAAGGCTGGCTCAACTCGTCCCATAGGCGATATCGTTGGTCATCTCGTGTTCAATGCACGCTCATATCCTGATGTTTACTAGGACGAGGTGTCCTCTGTCAGTAGGCGCGTGCAGAATAGGCAAGACAATCCTTGCATCCAATACTCCCGACGGTGCTAACCGTGATTTACCTCGTCCAGAGCGGCCCAGCGCGCATTTCGTGAACGCAAGCAGACTCAACTCTCCGAGCTTCAGGCTCGTTTGCATTCATACGAACAGGGAGAGATTGAGCGTAATATCGCTCTGCAGAACATCGCCAAGAAGATGAAGGAGGAGAACGAGGAACTTCGCAAAGAGAACCAGATACTCCGAGAGAAGATTGCTCGAATTGAGCAAGAACGTGACGAGTTACTCAACAAGGACAAGAAACGAGCGTACGACGACACGTCTGCGTCCTCCCCCACTTTACTCCCGTCTGACAGCTCTGCTAAGAAACGGGCCAGGGTAGACGAAGACGAACAAGAAGCTCCCCCTCTTGTCCTCCTTCCCCTTTTCCCATCGTCTTCTTCTTCTCTGGTGTCTTCTCCCGACGTCACACCCTTGGCTGGTACCTTTTCTCCCGGGGCACACTCTTTGCATTCCATATTTCCCACACCCCCACCAATGAACGATTCCCTCTCGTTCTCGACAACAGATGACAAAACTAGTAATTTGGATAGCCAAGATCCTCTTCATCCTGATGACTGCATCTTGTGCACCTCAGATGCACCTTGTGTGTGTAGAGAAATGACTCTCCAGCAGGCGGCTGATGTCAGCAATAATCCACTTCACCAACTTGCTCTCCCAGGTGAGAGCCTCAGCCAGCAGTCAATCATCTCGGTGGGCCAATCTGTGCACGCGAACACTCCTTCGACCGCTGGTATAAGCATACTGGACAATCTGCCAGCCTTCCAGGCGCCCGTTCCTATTCGTCGCAAGACGGGCGCTTCGCGGGCGGATCCTATATTCCCAGTCACGTTCACGGCCACAGCCTCTTCGTCTTCAGCTACCAAGTGTTCAGGTGACCCCGACAACTGTATGGCTTGCGCGGACGACAATTTCGGCAAGGCATTCTGCCAGGCAATCGGTCATACGGTGAACTCCACTCTGCCTTGCATCGATTGTCCCAAAAGAACTACTCAAGCAGATAAAATTTTGGTTGGTGGCTGCTGTGGCGACGTCAGTAAATGCGGGTCGTGTGGGATCGCGCCCATCATTCCCTCCACAGCTCCACCACGTGGGCCTGACACCATACCCACGGACGACGCATGGCGTCAGCTCAAATCACATCCGAATGTTGCTTTTGCGGACTTGACGTTACTTGCGGAAGTCGTTGCGCGCAGATCAAAGTGCACTGGATCTCGCGTCGTTATATCACCCGCACTGGGGTCTGTTACACCAGATCACAATGCACGACACTCCCATCTCGAGCCAGCTGCCCCAAGTGTCGACCAGACTGTGCTCCTTACGGACCCTCACGAACATTTCCGCCAAAAGCAGAGGCAGCGAGAATCGGCGCCGCAGTTAGTTCCACAACATGTACTCATTGAGTGCGGACGACGGAGGGTGAGAGAGGTCAATGCAGATGGTGTTAGGGAAGCCTTGAGACTGTTGGACCAGAAATTTGCGCACATGCGGTAGGACGTCATCTTAGCATGTACATGTTACTTAGTTTGTGCGGTTCCTTTGCGCATGGAATCATGTGTATTATATGATCCGAAAGGGTACACGAGCTACTGCCACAAATCCATCAACGTGCCTGTGACAACCGAGAAACGTTGCAGGCGCTAAATCTCTTTCCACTCCAGCAAGACCTGAAGAAGTTCCTGGTTGAAAGACCGCCGTTCCCGCAGGGTAAGCGACTTCTTCCACGGCGCGCCTGCGTTCCCCGATCCACGAAATATACGCGCCAGCTGCTTGAGAGGTGCATTCTTGAGTTCGCTTGGAAACGGCTTCACTTGAGGCCACAGCTCGAGCAAAACCTTTCTGGCGACCGAATATGCTCCAACGGCAAAATACGCATGGGCAAGTGCGTCAATGGCTGGTACGTCAGGTGGAATACCAGCAGTGACCATCGCCCGGAAAGCCCTCATTGCTAACTCAGGTTCACCCTTGCGTCCATAGCCAGAAATAAGCACCGTCCACATTACCACATCCGGCTCAAAACCGGCTACCTTGGCGGATCGCATGACCCGTTCAGCAGTCTGCATGTCTCCGGCCCGTGTAAAACCATCCATAAGAGAAGTGAAATGATGACGATTTGGGTGCATGCCCTTGTCGATCATATGGTGAAACACGGACTTTGCGGTCTCGAGGGTGGGGTCGGCGATGCATTCGTGCTTGAGCCACATGGCAAAGGTAGCTCGATCACTCTTGACTCCTTTACGCGAGAGAGTGAGAATGGTAGACCGAATATCGAGCGAATGCGAATGATGATGGCTACCACTGGGGTCAAAGTTTTCGGAAGCAAGAATGGTGCGGTTCTCTGGGGTCACAAACGTGTACCGTCTTGTCGGCGAAAACCTGGCAGCAGCAGTGTCCCATCCAATACCATGAACCCTGAACTTCTCTCGGTGCAACACATTACGGAGGATGGCGTTGAGATGGCGAATGGTTGGACCGTGGATTCTTCGTGACATTCTCTGCAGAACTTGGGACAGCCGGCGCGTTTTGATGTGTCCTATGCGGCTGAGGTAATTGAGAAACACTTCGATGGTGGCCGCATTAGACTGAATACCGTTCGACTGCATGATACGAATGATGATTCTTGCGCCACCGAGTCCGCGGATCTCCATTACTCGGGGTAGGACAGCGTTGAAGACATGTACAGTCAAACCAATGCCCTTCACGTTGATAGGAAGTTGAGATATGCCATTTACGCGGAGGAGAGCGAGTACGCTCTGAGCATCCGTGTCTGATTTAAGCATCGCAGCCAGCAAGCTCATAGCCATGTCATCACGACCGCTGAGACAATAGGTGCGAATAAGAGCAGCCACCACACCGACATCGGGTGTGGTGCCAATTTCGACCATGCGGTTTACTACATTGTGGATTCGATGGAACTGTCGTTGACTGTTCAAGTAATGGATCAAGATTGTGAATGTAGCGGCATCCGGGTGGTGGGTTATGAGTGTTCTTCCAGACGAAGGGGGGAGAGAATCTATGAGCGAAGACGCGGCGCCGTCGAGCTCTGTGGTAGTACCTCCTAGCTGATGGGCAGTTTCGCTTCTGGGAGTCACAGGGGAAATCATTCGGTTGATGTATTCCGTAGCACTGCGTTCGTCGCCGACGTCGAGGAAATGTTGAACAATGCTGTTGAGAACTCGAGTAGATGTCCGAACATCGACGTGACACAAGGCCTCGATGGCTCGTGCGTGGACCTGGGGGTCCAAACCCAACGATCGATATGCGGTAACGATGAGTGCGTGAGTAGTGGCATCGACTGAAAAACCAGCTTTCTCCATCAGCTGCAAGCATCTCTTGGCGGAGTCCAAATCTTGATTGCGAAGGTGTCCAGAGACAAGAAGGTGGAACGTTCTTCGAGTGGGTTGGACCTTGTCGCGCGCGAATTCTTCGATCACGTGATCTAAGCGACCGAAGCGATGACATTCTATGAATGCTCTGATCTTCCAATTGAGGAGACGGGCGGTAGTCTTTCCACATTGATCCCTTGCGAGAGAAACCAGAGGGGGGATTAAAGACCAGTGTTCCCTCAGGGAGAGCTGATGGAGGACAGATTCGAAATGGTTCGGCTTGAAGCGACAGCCTAGTGCGTGTGCAAGGGTCATTACAGAGCAAGCTCGCGAGGGCCGAGAAGTGGATGCTAGAAACTGTGCCAGACGCCTTGCGGACTCTCTCTGGCGGAAGTACCGACGCAATTTGAAGGAGGCGTTCACATCTGACACGATAGTCGTGATTTCCTCTCTGGTGGCAGCAGAAAGAGTGTCGATGATGTCTAGGATCCCGGAAGGGAACTGACCGCGACAGCGGACTAAAATGCGTGGGCGCGGGGCACGCGGTACTTCCGGACACGTCAGCGGGCGAAAGAGAGTGACAGCGTGGTGTTTGGGGAGTGCGAGAGCGTGCAAGGAACATTGCGAGTGAGGTGTGAGGATGTGCTCGTTGCGTTTTACATTGACAGGGATGAGCAGGGCTTGCTTGGCGTGGCGGCCAACTCCCCTTAGCATGAGCAGCCAGAACGGATGAGGCTGTCACGTCCACCACGGTACCTGAACGAGGCAGAGAATGAGACGTTGTCGCTCCGGGAGTGGTTGAAATACCTGTCGTAGGGAAAACCGTAGTCGTACAGTGAAACTAGCACTGGATGGACCGCGTTCAAGTTTAGGCCGGAGACGGCCGGTGAATTACCACGGTGGACTTGGACAGCCGCGATCCTCCATTACATTACATTCATACAGCACGGTTGGAAAAACCTTCCGAGCGGTACGTTTTGGAACAGACTTTACAGATGGCTCAGGCCCAGGGTGGTGTAACGTTCCGTTGCAACCGGTCACGGCCGGTGTGTGGCTTGGTGCCCAAGGCGCTGACCCGTGTTCATTTTGCAGGAATGGCGAGCCACTGCCCGTTCAGAGCGGTGCATTTCCCCGTCGAGTCATTCTTCACTTCCGTACGTAGTGGGACGCCGCAGTTCCAAAGTTGCATTGTCTAATCTCCTCCTTCCGATCCAGTTGGTTCCCGTGTAGCCGTTTACGGCGCCAAGTCCCCCTGCCGGCACAGATCCAACTTTGCAGCAACGTTGCAGTGCCTGCGACATGTTTCAACGTTGGCCCTATCACCGCGACGGTGGCTATTCGTCCTCGACGATGGCCTAACAACCTCTTCTTTAACCCGCATTTGTCACAAAGTCCGTATCGGAGCGCTGTGACTCAAGACTTGGGTCCGTGGACAGCATGCATATAAAGCCGCCACAGTTCGTCCTTCCTGTATCCTCACCCAGCTCCCCCCCTCCCATGCATTCGTCCCATCTCACGATCCTCGAGCAGAGCTCGATCCTCTATCCGTGTGCTTCGGCATTCAGGATCCCACGATCTGATCCAACAACTGGTCAGGTACATGATTGGCTTTCCGTATCCTATCGTCAGTTCAAGGACGATGTCGAATACACCGCACGCTACTACCGCCGCTTACTCAAGTCCGCCGGCATTATGGACAACTCGGTCGTCGGTATCTGGTTTGTCCTAATCGCACTCCCCTACTTTGAATTACTCACATCTATTTAGGCTCGCTGGCATGACCTACCAAGATGTTCTCCACATATATGGCATATCAAGAGCCGGATATATCCCTCAATTGTTCAGCATCAAACTTCCTAACCCTGACGTTATCCTCGAGCTGCTCCGCAAACAGGATGCCCGTGCTCTCATTTATTCCCCCGAATTCTCCCGCG